>PVIH01003153.1:0-60939 GCA_004025045.1 Sigmodon hispidus | reverse complement strand
CTATTGTTTCCTTCTTCTGTATGAGTTCTCTGAATGTAGCTTGGGTTGTGAGACTGGTGGGCCTTTGCTGTCCAGTGAGCAGGTTTTTCCTACATGGAAGTTTGCCTACCTCTTTGTGTCATTGTGACATCTGGACAATAAAGAGGTTGTACCAAAGAGCTTAGAAGTTTCATTCTGTGTGGAGTTGGCAACAATGTTTCAGAATAATATAGAGACACTTGATTTGACTGGGCTTTTTTAACTCCTGAAGGCAGACTAATATGCAGGTAAGTAGCTTCTATTAAGACTTCAATGGATAATAAAGGACTACTTTTTTTTATTTAAAAGTTCTTTCCCCATTTTACATACCAAGCACAGTTCCCCTCCCTTCCTCTCTTTCCACTACCTCCACCTCCCTCTACCTTCATGATAAAGGTCTATAAAGGACTACATTTAAAACAAATCAAGAAATCATCCACCCTGAATCTCTACCCTGTCTCTTCTCCAGCTAGGAGTAGATCTTTCTTCTCTTCATTTAGACATTAGTAACGTTCTAGAGTTTGTTATAAAAAGACGCCAATGTTCTGAAGTGGAGGATAGACAATGCTGTTTATTGGTGTGACAGGTGACCAGGAACTGTGTCGCCAGTGCCATTCACACTTGTAAGATTGTGAAGTAGTCCAAGGCAGTTCCCGAAGCTTGGACTGTCTCCTAAGTGACCTTTTCTCAAATACGTGTGATTTTGTTTGGGACCGTGTATGATGTAGACTATATAACTCATCAGGTCCTACACAGGACTTGAGCCTCTCTCTGTCTAATTTTTTAAAATTGAGGTGATAAAATTAAAAAGCTAGCATGCATTCATCATAAAAAGGAAGAATTTCACTAATCATGTTTACTCAATCATGACAAACATGTTGAGTTCATTCACCTTCCATTATTCTACCTTGACCCCCTCCCACCGATCTCCTCTGAAAAAGTCCCATTCTCCTGCCTATAATGGAGACATGTATAATCTAGATTTCACACATGACAGAAAACTTGATATTTGTCTTTCCAAGTCTTTATTATTTGGCTTAATAAATGTGCTGGTTAGTGCTAATTATCAGCTTGACAGAACCTACTGCTGCCTGGGAGATGGTCCTCCAGGCATCCCTGAGCAGCCACATGCACTCACCCCTCTCTTCTGATTGTAGATGCAACATGACAAGCTACATCAAGCACCTGATGCCTTTATGTTTGTGATATTATGGACTTTACCTTGAACTGAGGGCTAAAATAAACATGTTCTCCATCAAGTTGTCTTTGTTGGAGTATTAAACCACAGGAAAAGAAGCTAAGATAAGATGATGATCCTGGTCTTGCTCATTTTCCTTAGAATCTGCATCTCTGCATCTCAGGTACAGACACAGACACAGATGCTGTTCCACAGAACATATAAGCTGTAGGAAGTGCAGAGAATGGGCACTTCCTTTCATGCCAGCCAATATATGGGCTGAACCTGGTGAGTTTTCTACAACTACTGTTGTGGCTTATTCCTTTTTGCTCCAATATTCAATGTCTCCACAAGACCATTAAAAGTCCAGAGTTACTGCCAAGATTCAAGATAAACTGAGTGCCTATGTTTCATGTATCCACTATACATGGATAGATAGTGTGTCTATCCATGTATGCACTTTTTGTGTGTAGCTATTTGCTCAGAACTGAGTCATTCCCTCTTAGAGGGAACCTTTGAAGGCACTGGGTTCTTGCCCAAAGTTAGAGAAACAGTAACAATTGCTAAGGAGAGAAGACCTTTGACCTGACTTCCTGCAAGCTCTCTCTAGTGAGCATTCAGAGCTATTTCCCAGTTTGGGATAGGCCTTTCCATGCCACAGTCTCCTTTCAGTCACCCATGCTCCTACACATAAATCCTTACCCACACTGTCCTAACAAACTCACTAGTTCCCAAGCTAGACTTGCCGTGAATTGTTTCTTTGTTTTGTCCTTGATGATCTATCTGAAGTGAACAGACATTTGTTTGTATCTCTCCAGAACATTCCACAAGCAAATGAAAATGAACAGTGAAGGCCTGACATTTAAGGTTTTGGTAGTGAGAGATCAAGGTTGAAGTAAATGCATTTTACATTAGGAGACAATCAGAGCCTGTGGGGGCCAGTTGCAGGATGTTGTCATTCATATGTGAGATGTTCCCCAATGGCTCATGTATTTGAGCGTCTGGTTTCTAGTTTATGGCACTATTTGGGGTACTTTTGTGGCATGGTGTCTAGCTGGAACACTGCCTATCCTCATTGATTAATAATCTTTCTCAGGACATGATATCAAGCCATCTGGTTGTGTGATGCAGTTACATTCTCAATGACGGTGAAGTGCCAAGTACATAGTGAGACATTAAGAAATGTATTATTGAGTGTACAACCCTCCTATCTCTGCAGTAGGTTTTAGAGCCTTAATTGTCATTAAGGGGGTAGATGCATGGAAAGCCCTTCATTGCTTCTCAGAGAGTGAGGATGCAGAGTAGAGGCCTGCCTCCCTAAGGTGACCTAACTTTCTAAGGGATTTGGTAAGAGGGGCACATGTTGTTTGGAGATCAGGAACTCAAGTTTATGTCAAAGGCATTTTAAAACTTTGTTACTAGAAATTCAAATAGCTATTCATTGATTGATTAATGAAAAGCCAATGGATTAATAAGAAAGCAGAGTAAAATCCATAGGTAAAAAAGTATGATTTTAGGACTGGAGATAGGTCTCAGTCACTTAGAGCTAAGGGCCACAATCAGAAAGCATGGTTTTAGGGAGAAAAAAATCTGCATCATGAATACTTATTTGATAATTTGCTGTTGTTCATTTTGTTGTTATGTCTTACCATTTATTTTTATGTAGGTGAAGGGGGCATAGTGCCTATTCAACAGAGTAAGTTTGTGAAATAATGCGAGGTAATCTTTGCAACTCTAAATGGATCAAAAACCTTAACTTAAGACCTAGAACTCTGAAACTGATTGAGGAGAGGAGTGTAAGGCAAATACTTCAAAGGAGAGACAGAGCATGAGCTTCCTGCTAGGATGCCAGTCACTTAGGAAATAATGGTAATACTTGACAAATGTAACATCATCAAATCAAAAATTAGGAGCATTCTTGACAGCAGAAGAAATGGTTAACTGAGTGAAGAGACAGCTACAGAAGAGGAGAAAACCTTGGCTGGCTATATATGTGACAGGGGATTAATATCAAGCATACATAAAGAATTCAAGCAAATACTAAGAAATCAGACAATATAACCAATAAAGGAGCTAAAGAAATAGACATTTTTTGAAGGATGAAAAAGAGAACAATAAACATATGGAAAAGGATCTCAATGTCAAAGGGGGGAAGAGAAGAGACAATGTGTAAAATAAAAATGGGAAGATAGATACCAGAGTTGGAAAGGCTTGTGCACATCCTCACCAGAATTTGTATTTATATGTTTTCTTGATTTTAGCCATTCTGAATGGAATAAGATGATATCTCAGAGTTATTCTAATTTGTATTTCCTTGACGGCTAATGCTGTTGAACATTTAAAAGCTGTTTTTAACCATGTCTATTTCTTCTTTTGAGAAATGTCTTTTTAATTCCATTGCCTTTAAAAGACGTATTATTGTACTAATTTTTTGTTCATGTGTTTGTTTATGTGCATGCATGTATGTGCAGGTACTTGTAGAAAGTGAAGGAAGGTATCAGGTGTCCCAAAGCTAGGGTTACAGATGGTTTTGATGTGACCATTGTTGATTATGGGAACCAATTCCCAGTCCTCCAGAAGAGCAAATGCTCTTCACCATGACCTACCTACCCCTCTAGCCCCATTTTAAAATTAGGTTGTTTTTTTTCATGGTGCTTAGTTTATGAGTTCTTTGTATATTGTTGATACTTATCCTCTGTCATATGTATAGTGAGAGAAATTTTTTTCCCCATTCTGGAGGCTGCTTTCTCCCTCAAGCGTGCTCTTTGCTGTACAAAAGCTTTTGTTTCATGAAGTCCCATTTGTCAACAGTTGGTCTTCATGTCTGTGCTGCTGGAGTTCTAGCCAGATGGCAGGTTCTTTGCTGGGCCATCAACATGTACTCCTTACTTCCTCTCAGACAGAGCCAGGATACTGGGTATTCTGATGAGTTTTTGAGCCAATTATTGTTGAGTTTTGTGCAGGGTGGGAAATAAGGGTCCAGTTTCACTGGCCTATGCATAACTATCCACTCTGTTTCAAATATTTATTGAAGACACAGTTTTTTCTCCAGTCATTTTTGGGTCTCTTTGTAAAAAATTAGATAGGGGCATGGGCTTGTATCTAGATCCTTAATTCCAACTCATTTTTTAATCAATTAAATTTGTTTTTAATAGTTTAATAATGCATTCAGATTCCCTTACCTTTGTCATCTTACTTCCACTCTCCACCTCATTAACACTTCTTTTTCATTTAAATCTGAAAAGGAATTAAAAAAATGTCTAACTATAGAAATTATATTTATTTGGTTAGGATTAATGACTGAAAGCAAATAAATGAAAACTCACGAGACACTTCTCAAGCCACCATGTTCAAAAGATAGATTGTGTTATAGCCCTGAAAGAAACAATAGCTATAGTTAATAAAAGCCTAATTTTATATCTCTTTCCCCAGCTGATCAGACAAATGCATCCCTGTGTGTTTCTACAGTCACTTTTATTTTTTATTTTTGTTTTCTGTAATGTGGGAGGGTAAAGTAAAAGAGAATAGGTTTTATTATAATGGTCTGTCCTCTAAATAGAGGTAAATCTGAGTGAGTATAGGAAAACATTTTGTTGATATCAATGACATTTATTCATGCAGGTTTTAAAGCTCTATAGAATAATGTGGCTCCTATGTAGAATGAAATACTCAGACAGGAAGCACACAGGAGGCCAGAGAGAGGGATTCAGGGAGTCTGTTGATTCTACAAGGCTGAGTGCTTTCCAGAACACGACTGTCCTTTCAGCTGTTTTGTTACTCTAAAACAAGTCACACACAACAGGTATTGGTTGCAACTATTCTACAAACTGCAAGAGACTGAAACTTGGAGATGTCCTTAGGTCAGTTGATGAGTTCTTCAGTGATAGGGAAAGAGGAAGGTTTTACATCCCTATCCAAGTGCTTTACTTCAATTTTCCGTGCTTCCCATTTCTACCTGGAAAACAGTTAGCAGAAGGCATTTGAAGAAGCCACATCACAGGCTGCCTGAGTCTGCTTTTCTCCAGCACAGACATTGGTGTAATGCCATGTGATGTGGATTTCTGTTGTAACTCACTCACCACATTCTTATTTGCTGGCATTCAGTAGAACCCAAGGGAGGGCATACTGGGTCTCTGCAATGGAAACCTGTAGAATATGTCCAGAGATTAGATCATCCTCCTGAAGGTCATGAAAGGGACTTATTTGCTTTGCATAATCAAGGAGCCTTCTTTAACATCTATCTTGAAGAGGGCAAACACATGGTACTTCTGGAGTCATTTCTAAAACAGGTAAGTGATGGCTTGGCATCTACATACCTTTCTAAGAAAATCAGTAGGAGACTGTACTGATATGATGTCACTGTGGAGTAGAAAGAAGAGTTCTGGAGTGGAGTGTGAGAGCAGGTATCTGATAACTTGCAATCCTTGCCTTTTCTACCATGTCTGACACGCTTGGGGAGGGCCTCATGGGGAATGGCTGATGTGTTTCAGAGCCTGATTGTGAGCAGTGTCCACAGCTCAAAATAAGCAACTGGCATCTCTGAACCACAAGGCTGCCAAGTAACCAGGAAATTTATTCCTTCATGGGAATCTTCTCATTTCTCTGTTCTTAATTCATATGCTGAGGAAGGAGGCTACATGATACTCCTTGCAGGGGGTTCAGAAATTAAAACATTCCAGAACTTTGTTGGTGTGTCTACAGAGGACTTGAACTTCATCTAAAAAGAGGATCACATGGAGACTGAACGAGTGTCTTTTTCCACTAAATAATTTTGGGTTATTATTATTATTATTATTATTATTATTATTTAGTACTGTTACTAAAATATCACAAGAATGTGTTAAAATTTTGAAAATAAAATCTCAAAATTTTCTCTGTAGGTTTATTGCATTTTTTGTTCATATAGTTCATATAGAAGTTCTGCTTCATGTTTTAGGGAAATTTAAGAGGATAAAATAAAGTATATAAGAGAGGTACAGTATACTACAGTCTCCCTAACCTAAAAATATCACTAGGCTTTTTTATTCTAGCCATTACTGGAGAAGATAGAGATATTTTATGGTGGTTTAATTAGATGTCTCTACTGACTGGTGACACTGTCTCCTGGCATGTGCATTGACCTTATACCAGCTCTTGGTTCAAGTTTTATTTAGTTAAAAAAATAAAGTCATAACTAGAACCTGGACAGTTCAGAGACTAGGATAGAACCAAACATGGGTGGGAAAAAAGAAAAGAAAAAAGTCTATGATTCCTAATGATATTTTGCTTTCCTCTGCAACTGATAGAAACAGATCCAAAGACCCATAGCCAAATATTAGGCACAGCTCAGGACTCCTGCAGGAGTGAGCGAGAAAGGATTGTAGGAGCCTAGAGGACATCACAAGAAAACCCACAGAATCAACTAACCTGGGCTTATGGAAGCTTACTGTGTGTGAACCTACAACCAGGGAGCCTGCATGGGGCTGACCTAGGCACTCTGTGTATATATGTAGGTTAGTATTCTTGTGGGACAATGGAAACAGTGGCTGTCTCTCACTTCTTAGTGGCTTTTGGGGCCTTTTCCTGATAGGATTGACTGAACTGACTCATCCAACTTTAATAGGAGTGGAGGTGCCTAGTCATACTGCAATTGGATATGCCAGGTTTGATTGATAGCCATGGAAGGCCTACTCTTTTTGAAAAGAAACTAAGGAGGAGTGGATGGGAGGGCAGGGAGGAGGTGGAGGGGGTTCCAGAAAAGAAGAGGGAGGGAAGTCACTGTTGGAAATAAAAAATAAACAGAAAAAAAGAAATAAAGTCATCTTATGGAATTATTTTAAGATGTGGTCTAGAGAAAAGTCTTTCATGAAATACTTATTTTGAAAGATTGATTCTTCCATCTGTGGCTTTTCGAGACAGTATATGATGAAGGACAAATATTTTAATTCAATAAAAATTTATTTATTGTGATTTATTTTATTCTCTGTACTGTATATGCTTTAGTTTTAAAATCTTTGCCTAAATCAAAGTCACATTTTCTCCTTTTTCTGCTTTGGAGAACTTTTATAGTTTTAGCTTTATTTTGTTTAGGTTTATAACACTTTCTGAGTTTTTTACATGAAAGAACATACCTTCCTTTATTTTTGTATGGGTATCTCCACCTTTTCTGGCATATTTGTTGAAAAGAAGTCTACTTTCCCCCTTGAATTAAGACAGTGTCTCTGTGTCTTAGTTACTTTTCTGTTGCTGTGAAATAGGACACCATGACAGGCCAACTTATGGAAGAAAGGGTTTCAGAGAGTCTGAGTTTATGCAGACTAGAGGGAGCAGGCATGAGATGCAGCTGAACCACAGCAGGAGGCAGAAAGAACACTGTGAATACCAGGAGTCTTTTTTGAATCTGAAATTGGCCCTCATGGCACTTCTTCTCCAATAAAGGCACACCCTCTGATCCTTCTCAAGCAGTTCCACCAAGTGGAAGCCAAGTATTTAAACATATTGGAACCATTCTAATTAAAATCACACTTTCAGTAGGTCTTATTTCCAACTCCATTCATGTTCCATTTGTGTATATGTTTATCATTTTGTATTATTCCAACTCAGTCATTACTTCATTATATTAAGACTTGAACTGCGTAGGAAATGGTTTTCTAACATTTTATTTTTCAAATTTCATGTGATTCACATTTCCCTATAATTTCTTGAATTGGTTTATTCATTCCTATAAGAAGACAGTTGTAATTTTAATTAGTATTTCATTTAATACTTAAATCAATACAGGGAAAATGATATATTGGCACCTCTGAGTGTTTCAGTTGTGAACATGGAATTACCTAAATCTTTAATTTATTTTTGGCAATACTAAACGGTTTTTAGGATGTAGAAATCCCACATCTTTGGACAAATCTTCCAATACTTTATATATCTGTATTTACACCTGTCTATCTATTTGTTTGTGTGTACCCATGCACATGTTTGTGTGTGTGTGTACATGTATTCATATGCACTGACAGTAAGAGGTTATCATAACTACATAACTACAACTACTGCCCATCTTATTTTTAGTAAACTAGTTAATTTATTAAAAATATTTAGCCACATCTTAATTCTCTACAATGTTATTTTATATAAAAGGAGACTGTTGAGAGCTAATTAAGGGAAAAATTTTCAAATGAAAATTTTAATTTAAAAAAATCTGCTTTTACCTGATGTGATGGATGATGCCTTTAATCTCAGAATTCATGTGGTAGACAGGGCAGGTGAATCTCAATAAGTTTAAGACCAGCCTGATCTATAGAGTCAGTTCCCAGATAGCCAGGGCTATATAGAGAAACTCTGTTTCAAAAACAAACAAACAAAACAAAAAAACAAAAAACAAAGAAAAGCTTGGCTTTCAAGAAAATAGACTTTTATATGAAGTTGCATTTGCAGTTCATCTTGGTTGATTCCCTCCCCTTCCCCTTGTCTGTCTACCCTCTATTCCACACTGTACCCTTCATCTTTAGTATTCTCTTTCCATTTTATTCTATTTTTTATGTTTCATTTTTAAAGATCTCCTCTATAGTTCTACATCTTCATTAGCTATCATTTTGTATTATTAAATTTTTTTGTCTAATACATTTTGTCTTTGGCAAAGAATGGTTTAAGTTTCTTTTTTTTAATCACCAAAATATCTTTGTTCTCAGGTTTGAAAGATGTCTAAGTTAACAGCTTTTCCTTTTCTGTTGTAGTATTTTAAAGTGTCAAAGAAAATAATGGAGGTCTTTTAAAATGCATATATTCTGAGGAATCACTAGACATTCTTTTCTTCTTTCTATTAGTTCTTTGAGAATTTCATATAGTGTATTTTAATCATATTCACCTCCTCCCCCAACTCTTTATGGTCATTCTTATCTGTTTCCCAGTGTGTCTTTGGTGACTACTTTTCATTTTCATCATTGAGGTTTCAGAACTGTCTTTATCATTTTTCTCATTGTGGCCTCCTGTGTCTGTTCTCCTTGGGGCTTGTTTGTTCCCAGTCAGCCCAGGTTGTTTCTTTCTTTCTTTTTAAAATTTCAACTTTAGGTAAAAATTTTGAAGAGATATCAATGACTTTTACCAGGTATTTGGTATCTTCTACATGAGAAACTGTAAAGTGTGAGGGTACTCTGAAGAGGTGGAGGGCACCTGACCTTGATCTCTGTCCTGGCACAATGACAGCTGTTAGGCCTGGTCCAGGACTTTTGTCACAGTTTAGATCCCCTGGCAGCAGGGCATCTGTTCACAGGAAGTAGGTCTATCTGTGCTGGGCTTGCAGAAAGGTGATGGAGGAAGCATCTCTGTTGCCCATTGGTGGTTAAGTGTGGGTCAGGTTCAGGTGTCCTGTGTGTATAGATAGTGTGGGAAAATCTCTTTACAATCATTGAAGAAAAACATGAATTCTTAGACCTGGTTAAAAGTGGGTGCATCCTGGGAACATTATTTTCTGAAGAGAATATTGGCAGAGAAGCTGGCCCTTTCTTCCGTTTCATATTTATCTCATGAGATTTGTGGATTTATACTTTTCACAGATTTGAATTTATTTTTTTTCTTTCTGTTTCTATTTCTCATTTTTTTCCTCTTGGGTCTAGTCAAATATATATTAAGTTAGTTGTCATTAAATTAGTAAGTACTCCAAAAATTACTAAAATTTGTTGGGTTTTTATGCACATTTTTTCAATCATTATTTCTCTGGTAGTTTATTCAGGAACATTTTTGTTGCTGTTTCTTCAAGCTTGTTAATTTCTTTTGGGATATTGACTCCTGCCCAGTGAAATCTATCCATCTATCTGTTGCCTGTCATCTATCTACTGATCGTTAGAAGTTTGTTTTGAAAGAAGTTTCCATTTTTCTTATCATGTCTGTTTTTCTTTTTATACTTTAATAAGTTGAGTCTGTATGTGTATGTGCGTGTATGTACCTGTACGTGCATGCATGCCTGTGTGTGTTATATAGAGGTTTGTAGGACATTGTGCATCCTCTTCAAGCATTCTCTGTCCTTTGCCAATTTCTCTCCTTGAACCTGGGGCTTGTGGCTGCTCTGTACACCAGCAAGCCTTCCTGTCTCTTTCCTCCTTGAAGCAGAGGCTACTGGTATTGATAGGGATATTTGGCTTGTACATGGATGCTGAAGTCTGAATTCTGGTACTCATGATTATCAAGAAAGCATGCTCAACTGCTAAGCTCTCTCACCAACTCCTGAAGTATAATGTTAACAATGTTTTAAAGTAATATATATATGTTTTTTTGAGGTGAGAATATTCTATTTAATTTAGCTTCTGTATGTTTAGCATAGGTATGTTGTAGTCTCTATATTAAATTACTTGAATATAATTTTCATCATTTCTAGGCTTACATTTAAGTTTTGTTAGAGCAGGTCCAGTCAGCCCTTTATTGCTCAGTAAACTTTATTATTACACTACCACCACATGGGGACTCCATGCAGTACTTTCCTATATATAATCTAGACAGTCCCATGTGAGCTGTGGCAGTCACGCAGTGCATTGCTTTTGAAAGTTTTACTACTACATGTGCAAGTTCTTTATCAATGGTTGAAGGTTCTTTGAAGTTATCTGTGAGGTCCTACTTTTTTATCCTGTAAATTCTAGCCTCATTAGTCTCCTTATCTTGGTCCACATAACTCAGATAACTGGAATTCCACTCCCATTTAGGTCCTTTATATTTGTGCTGTAGTCCTGAGATTCTCCAGGCAGTGAGTCATCTGCAGTGATTTTGGAGCTCATTAATCTGTTTCATTTCTCTACAGATAACTGCTCAGGGCTGTCGGCTGCATAGGACCATATTGTATGTCTGCCTGACCATCGGCTTCTTTTATAGACATGGCATTTCTCACAGCAGCTGATCCTTTCCATCCAACAACAAAATGGAATGATTCATAAATGTACTCCAATAGAGGAAAAGTAAGTTCAATGTAAACAAGATGGCCAAATGTGCCTTCTTCAGATTTCTCCACCCTTCTTTTCTCTACCTCTATGCCTACATCATTCCTTTCTGTAGAAATAGGTTCTATTACTCATTTAATTATTTTCTGCAAACACACACACACACACACACACACACACTTGTAAAGAGAGTGAGAGACTTCAGAAAACCTATTCCTAAACCACTCCCTTCAGGGCTTGGGGAGCTATGTGAATTAGGAGGCAGAAAGACTGTAAGAGGCAGAGGTGATGGATGACTCCGAAGAAACAGTGTCTTCCAGCCATCACAGGATTAACACATATGAACTCACAGGGACTGTGGCAGCATACACAGCGCCTGCACATTGAGCCAGGTGAGGCCCCAGGATGGAGAAAGGATGGACACAATGTCCCATGCCTACCCAACAACTATTTTCAATTGACAGTCACTTACAAAGGAAAACTTAGTTTCTCCAGTGGAAATGAACTGCATATACAAACCTCATTAAAGGCAGATCCCATTCCCAGCAGTAAGTAGAAGGCATGGAGTTGGATGTGTGGGGTGGAGGGGGAGGATTTGGGCAGAGATAAAAAATGTAATCAGAATATACTGTATGAATTTTTAAATTAAAAATAAAATGAATTTATTTTTATTTTATTTTATGTTTATGGATGTTTTGTCTGCATGTATGTCTGTGCATCACATGTGTACAGTGTCTGTGAAGGTCAGAAGAAGGCATCAGTCCCCAGGAACAGGAATTATAGATGGGAATTACAGCCATGTGGGTGCTGGGAATTGAACCTACATCCTCTGGAAGAGCAGACAGTGCTATTTACTGCTAAGCCATCTCTCCAGTCCTATCCATTTAAATAATAATATCATGGCAAACAAAAATTATTTAGTAAACACTCGTGTTTATCAAATAGAATATTGCTAATATTCATTATGTTCCTTTTACCATAATCCTTTCTCACTTCTCCAGTACATGAGTGTCTGTTGTGATGTCACCACTGAGCTCACAGTGTGGCCTCCATGAGTGAATTAGCAGTCTGGCTTGCATTTCTCTATCTTCTTGAACTTCATCAATAGAATTAGAATCATGTTGTAAATACTTCTTGCCACTTGTTTTTCCTTTCTCCATTAACATATATTGATTAATATTCTGTTTTATTAGAATGTGTCATACTAGTCCATGGATATACAATTTTTTTTTCTTTTTGCAACAGAGTTGGTTTTCACAGGTAAGCTTTTAACAGAAACTTGAAGTGAGGTATAAGCCTTAAAAGGAGAGGAAGGACTTTAAAAAAGAGTTCTTCGCCAATTTTCTACTCTCCATTTCTCACACATGCAAATCTTCAGGAGACACTGGGAGAGAATTTATAGTTACAACTACCACATCTTACTGACTTTATACAAAGCTCACTCTGCATCACTGTGCTCAACTTACATAAATGTTTTTGGGAAACTCCGTCTAGTGGTGGAACAGAACGAGGGTCTTGGTTGCTAATACTTTGCCTTGAAGGGGTGGAATAGAGATAAGCAGAGCCATCATGCAACTTTCCCATGACATTGATACTTTTGTGACGGTGGAAAACTTATGCCTTCTGATACTCAGTTTGTTCATTTCTGTAATGGAGGCTTCAGGCATCATGCACAGGCAGGCACAAGAGCATCATAGACAACATGAGAAAACATGTGGCACTTGATAATTGCTGCATGCAAGGTGCTGTCATTCTCATGGATGAAGTTGCCATGGCAGTGACTGTGGTACTGTGAATTGTAGATGGGCTTTGGTACAGGGAGAGGTTTCTAGAATGTTCTGTCTCCTTTTCATCATTATAGACTTAAGACATGTCCTTGCTAGAATGCATTATTTCTTTCTGTCCACAGCAGGAGGTCACATGGGGCATGTAGTCACAAAGAATACCCTAAAATTAGAGTCAAGGCAAGTAATCATTAACATTATCTAAGGTTTTGCTGAATAAATTTTAGCCTAGCATCCACTAGCTTTAGGGTGCCTGTGAGTCCGGGATGTGGCCAGCCAACATGTAATGGGAAAGAATACTTTTCTAAGGAGAGGTTGAGGATTCTCACAAATTCTCAGAGACATCTGTGTTCTACGAAAGGCTGTTCCCTAGAGAGGAACCACTGCTGGAGTGTGATTCCTCCGACCTCCTCTTTCCATGCTCCCTTCCTGAGCAAATCCTTGGAATCATTTGTCCTTTTCACCAACTAGATGATAAGTAGCCATGTAGCTGGAAGGTAGAAACAGCCTGGAAGAAAACAGAGGGCTCTGTATTGGTCTTCTGGTGGCAGATGTGTTAGAATATTGATTTTAATCAATGTAATTGGGAATGCTGGAACTCAGAATGACTCATCTCCCCATGGTTAGACTTCTTCACCTAGTTTAAATAGGTGTCAGTTTTAAGACTTAGTTCTTTCCTTTTGCCTGGAACTATCAATACACTCAAAGGGAAAGAAGAGAGGCATCCAGAACAGGTTTCCTAAATCTTTCAGGAAACATGGTATTGTTTCTTTAATGATATAAATGTTAATCTATCGGGATAATGATGTTATAGAAACTAAGAGAATGGAATCAAAAGAGAATTCCTTCTAAAAGGACCTAAATTTAAAAAGAAACATCTTATTGTGTCCCCAGAGCAAGGCTCCATGTCCACAGTGCTACCTTTAGCAGGATTTCAAACAAGGCAAGATTTGCATCAAGAGACTCAATGAGCATAGGAGGCATCATGAAAGACAGCTTCTGAAATGTGTGAAGGAACAATGGCAAACAGACAGGCACCTGGGTCCGGCTGACACCCTAGCTTGCTCTGTTTGGAAGCAGAGAATGGAATGGCACCTGAGCTCCTAGGCTCTTTTTCTAGAAATCTGTGGCATAATAAATGTTGAAAAAAACCCTGTATGGGCTACAAAACAATTTTTCCTGAGTATACAAACAACTTGAGAACCTAGGAAGTTTTGAAAAGATGAAAGCAGAAGTCACTCTAACCTCACCATTAAGGGCAGCCCCAATTCCCTTCTCCTCTGTCCTCTTTATGTCAATCTTTCCATCTTTTATAGTTATCACTATGCTGCGGCTTTGGCTATACTTTATCAATAGAAGTTTTATCTGGTAAGTTTCATTTATCATTGTATCATGAAATGTTTCCCCAATATTTAAAGACATACTTGCAGAAACATCACATATAATGATCACGGAGTCGCCATTACATGACTATACTTTGATCCCAGGTTGATTTAAACTTGACCCTGTGCCTGAACATGTTCATCCATGGATGTTCTAAATAGTCCTGTGATGAACATCTCCAGACATAAATCTTTGTTCACACCTCTTATTACTTCCTTGGGGTAGATAACTGAAAGTTGAGCTACTCAGGCAAGAGGGATGACCTTTTCCAAATCTCTAGATATCTACTGTCAGGTTCAGAGACATTTTAAATATGAAGAAAAGGTCAATAGAAAAGACTTCCCTTCAACTTCTTGCATAAAGCCGATTTACTGAAATTGCTGATCCAAACTAGATTTCTAAAATAACCTTAACACATTTGAAACTTAATAGTTACTAAAATAACCCTACTTCCATGGGTAGACATTCAGAGAATTTATTTAGAACCTAATTATTGTGTATCTATAGTAGGTTGGTTACAGAGGATGGATGAAAATAAACAGATGACAGGTAAACATAGTGCTCTGCATACTTATATGTTTTAATGCAAGTATTGATTTCATTGAAACTTTGGGGTCTAGTTTCCAGAAGTGATTAAAAATATTTAGCATGCATGAAAACTTAAGGCAAGAGCCAAGGAAGAGATGTTCAGATCTTAGCCTTAGTCTATGAGCTCAGATCTCCAGTCCAGGCTGTGAGACCCAGTGTCTCTTAAGGAGAGCTATATTGTTTCCTTTTTATATATTTTTACTTGCTTACATAAGAAGAAAGTAAGAATGTGGTTTTTTTAATATTTTCATATTTATTATTTTTTCTATAATCCTAGTTTTAGTGAATATGAAAGAATTCTTTTGCTCTAGAAGTTCAAAATTGTTTGAATAAGAACTAATTTTTCAATATGCAGACAAATATTTGAGAAACTGGTAGAAATAATAAATCACCAACAAAATGAATTCCATTTTTTGTTTTTAACTTTTTAAAGTTTATTCTTTGTGTCTTTCACATTATACATCTCAATCTCATTCATTTCCATGTCCCTTCATATCCAACCTCTGCCATTGCAAACCCCTCCAAATAGAATAAAATTTCTTAAAAAAGAAAAAATCTTGTCATGGAAGTTGTAGTGTAACTCAGGGATTCACTCAGCAAACTCTTTTGTCCATATATCTTTACTTGCATAAATTTATTGCAAAGAGTCATTGGTTTGGTTTGAAGCCTCTGGTTTTTCTACATTATTGATGTTGGGACTCCTCTTGGATGTTCTGTTGTTGCCCTGTGCCATGCAGATCCATCAGCTTTTGGTCCACAGGACCAGCCCCTTCTAGTGCTCCCACAGATCATAAATGAGATGAATGTTGGGGCAGGCATACTTATAACCCTGGTTCATGGCCTGAGTAGTTGCAAGGTTGGTCAGTCTGTCAACTTCCCCCCATCTTTGCAACCAGGGTGAGCTTTCCAGCATTGCCCTGGCTAGTTTGCTACTTGCTGCAAGGGTCAAGGGGCAGAGCAAATTCTCCCGCTTTCACACACCCATGGTTGGTATCTGAACCTTCAGGGCCAGCTCTTTTGTGTTGCCCAGGCAAAGTGTAGGGGCCACTTTCCCTAACAGGGAAAGCTCTTCTACTCTTACGACCTCAGGGCCAACTCTCACACCTACCTCAGACAAAGAGAGGTATGGAGAACATATCTTTTCCCCACCCATTTTGCCATATAGCAGATGAGGGGTAGGTATGGAGAACATATCTTTTCCCCACCCATTTTGCCATATAGCAGATGAGGGGTGGGGCCAGATTTCTCATGCTCATATTCTCAGGGTGGCTCAGCCCCTCTTCCATCCCTCAGCAGGGTCAGCACCCCTGTGCTACCCCAACCATGTGTATGGCTCACTTTGCTGAGTGTTGCAGCTGGGGAAGCAGAAGGTCAGTTCCCTCACCAGCTGGAGGTGATAGGAACAAGAAGGAGGGCATCTTTCTTTGTTTCCACCAGCCCATCACATTGCAGTTGAAAGAGATGATACCAGCTATGCCCGTCTATAGTATCAATTCTATTGTGTTGCCCAATAGAAGTATAAGGTCTATTCTGAGTGCTGCAGCTGGTGAGCGGTTGGGTCAGGCCTTCTACCTGCTGCAGAAGCAGGGGACAGGGAAGGAGGGCATCTTTCTCTCATCATGCTACCACATGGCATACTAGAGGGGTGTGACCTGCTTTCCTGTTCTCATTCCCTCATACCACATGACCGATGCCCCAGAAGATGAGTTCAGCACTATTGTGTGGCCCAGGTGAGGTGTAGGACCCTCTCTCCTAAGTGCTTCAGTGAGTGAGGGCAGGACCAGTTTTCCTTAGTGTTGAAGCCAGTGAGGGGTGGGGCCAGCTCTATACAACCCTATGTTCTTGGCCTTTGGTGATATTAGGAGCCATGTATATCAACAGAGACCATGACTGCATCAGAGCCATGAACCCAGACTGGTCTCAGCAGAAGCCCAGGCCCAGATATCACCACGGTCCCCAGTGAGACTGAAGTCACTTACCCTGCCCATTCATAATTTCTTTTACTTGTTCAGATATACCTCTGCCTGCAGGGCATGAACTATACTACACCGTACATTTTCTCACCATAGTAGTGTCCATCTGCCTGATGCCACAGGTTCTGGGTGTGCCTGTGTTTTCTCCTTGGAACCCTGGGGTGGACTGTTGCAGGCCTGTGTGTGGGTTTCCTTGTCCCTTTCAATCCATCATGGTGCTGGGCAGGACCATACTATCTCATCATCAAGAGATCATAATAGTACCCAATAGTGCTGGGCTGGCTCCTGGTTGGTGGGAGGTGCTGCTGGAGTCCTCACATGGGCCAGGGCTGGAAAGCTCAGCCTGTGTTTGGTTGAGATCTCCTGCTCCAGCTGCACGGCATGGGGAATTGGTGTTGCCAGAGGCCCTCAATTCCATTGTTCTTAAAAGCCTAATAGCATCCCTAGGCATTTCATAGAAATTACCCTATTTTATGTTATTCCCTGTAGAAGCTGTTTGATCCCACTCTGGGGTGAATTGGGGTTAGATATTTTAAATAAGAGAACATCTACATATTTCCCCTGGGAAAATGAACAAGAGTGAATATTGGCAGAAATAAAGGATCTCAAAAGTCATTAGTCTGTTTTAACTATTTTCTTCAAATAAAAGTTCTTTGTAAACATCTACCACGACAGACAATTGTTTCTAAGGAGTTTAAGGAGTAGCCATTTGGATGGCTCCATCTCTCAGACTTCAAGAGTACAATTCAAGCATCATTTGTAGTACTTGTTAGAAATCAATACGATAGGAGAATTCAAGTTTGGAATCATAGCAGTTTAGAGGAAGAATCATAGCTCTGGTTTCTAGTACCATGACAGGACCACTCCTTGCTGAAACCTGTGGGCCTCAATCCTCAGTTGTATGACTATTTTATGAAGAACAGAATGAGATTACTGGTGTGAAGGGCTACAATATACCTAACTGACATGAGGTCATTGATCCAGAGACAGGACAAACACAAAATGAACTTTTATCAAGGTTAGTAGACTGGGTCTCAGTAGATCTAACTAGCTCATTTGCCTTCAGTGTGTGTTTTATTCCTTAAGCTTGTGAAAATGCAAGCCACATACACATACAATTCTAGTTTCCTTTCTCTGGTGCACAGACATTTTTACCATGTTAGGTTGAAAAGTTTCTGTTCCCTTTAAAGATGCTTTCCTTTTATCTACCCAGTGATAATCTTTTCCTGTGCTATGACTATGACATCATATCCAAAGTATGTCAGTACTTTATCATTTGGGCACGAAGTTAGTGTGGCCAGCCTGGAGTTTCTAAAATCAAAACATAGATTTTATAAAATCATCCTAAAGGTTTGATATGGGATGTGTTAGATAAGACACAGCAACCCTGATATCCTAAATCACAAGCACAAACCACTCTGCTGCTTGGATGATGACCAAGTCCTTTCATTTTCTGACATTGGAGTTTTTTGATGGTGTTCAAATGTCATGCTCAAGACTATCACCATCCTCCATCAGGAGTCTCTGATTTCACCTCTCTCTGGCTCTTAGGGGGCCTTCCACATGTTTGTAACTAAGTGTAAGCATTTTCTTGTTTGGTCATTTTAAAATGATTTACTGGACTTTATAAATAGAAGAGTTAAAGTTCTTTTCCTGGGCTACGGATACATTCTGCTCCCCACCCTACCATCTCCATTGTGTCTGCAGTAGCAGGCTCATCTCTGCAAAGACCTTTCCTTATAGTAATGAACATTTTTAGCTTCCTGGTCTCTCTGAACATTTTACCATCACCTGTCATGTGACATTCTCCAAAGTGTTTAGATTCTCATGTTACTTGAGCAATTATCTAATGACATAATGATTTTTCTTTTTCAAACTAATTGTTTTAATCATATAAATTCATTTTGATTTTAGTTTATGTTACTATTAAAGATTACAAACACCCCAGTAGACACATATACACCACATCTATGGCTCAGAGATCATCAGAGAAGATGGCCCAGAAAGATTATTATGAGTAAAGTCTGCTGTGAGACTATCTCTAGAAATGACTACATAAACACAAGACAATGACAATACCAATGAACATGTTTACATGGAAAGGGGTAAATTCCACAGAATCCTCCCTCTAGGCAAAGAAACTATGGACAACTAGTGACTGTGGGTGGGGAAAATTAGCCTCTTGCAGGGACTGATTGTCCTTATTGGTTGTCCAATTCAGCCATGAAATTCAACAGGTTGTACTTATATATTTAACAACAACAACACACACACACACACACTTAACAATAGTCATCAAAAAATGAAGTTGTTAATTTGAAAGTGGTGGGGGCACTCGAGAGAAACTGGAGGAAATAGAAAGATAAAGTGAAACTCTATTTCAACTAAAATCAAAAGAATTATATATTTTTTTGCAAGGACAAACTAAGAACTATATTTGTGGAGTGTGTGTGTGTGTGTGTGTGTGTGTGTGTGTGTGTGTGAGAGAGAGAGAGAGAGAGAGAGAGAGAGAGAGAGAGAGAGAGAGAGAGAGAGAAGGGAGGAAGGGAGGGAGGGAGGCGGGGGACAGAGAGAGAGGACAACTTATGGAACTTTGTTCTCTTCTTCTCCCACGAGGGATCCAACTCAGGTTATCAGGGTCGGTGGCAAGTGCCTTTAGTATGCAACACAAAGGTAGGTAACACAAAGAGAAGACTATAGCCTCAGAGGAGAAAATGCTTCTTTTGCAGGAAAAAAATCTCAAAGGCTAAAGTGAGTGGCATCAGAGGAGGGAACAGAGTCAGATTGGAGATGAGAACAAAATCAACAGAAGGCAGAACAGGCAAAGATCGGTTTAGTGTCGAGTTGTGGAGCAGAAGATGCAGTGATATATCATATATTTAATAAAATTATTCTGGAATATCAGAGGATAGAATCACCCACAGTTAAGCCATGAATGTCAGGGAATGGTGACCCAAGTCTTTAATTTCATCACTCAGGAGACTGTGACTTCAAAGCCTAACAGCCAGGCAGTGTTGGCACACTCCATCAGATCCAGTACTTTGAAACAGAGGCAAGAGGATCTCTGTGAATTTGAGGTTAGCCTGGTCTACAAAGCAAGTTCCAGGACAGCCAGGACTGTTACACAGAAAACCCTGTCTGAAAAAAACAAAAACAAATAAATAAAAGGCTGGAGAGATGGCTCTGTCCTCTGATATTCTAGACTAACTTTATTAAATGTACAATAGATCATCACAAGAAGGCATTTACATGGGAAAGAAAGTAGGGAAGAGGGATGTAGGAGTCTTCAGAAGCTAATGCTGGACTAAGGTGAAAAGTACCAACAGTGGGGAGGACCACAAATGAAAAGGGAACTTTGGAACCTGGGGAAAAATGATTGGCACTGGCTCCAGTTTTAAAAAGAGCTATGGATAGGCAGTGCAGGGTGTGTTGCAATAGCACAAGAGAGAGCAGGGGGGGCCCTGATGTTGGCATGAACAGCAGCACAGGTGGGGTGTGTGTGGGACTATGTCTTATTGCAGACTGCTCTTGAGTTTCTGCCTTTAACCTTGGCATGGAAATCTAAGTGCCACCCTCACCCTTGGCAGAGAAAGGAGAGAGAGAGAGAGAGAGAGAGAGAGAGAGAGAGAGAGAGAGAGAGAGAGAGAGAGAGAGAGAAAGAGAGGGGGAAAAGGCGGTAAAAAGAGAGAATCTACAGATCATTCTTGAAAATGCAATTAAACGTTTGGTTCAGATTATGTAGGAATTGGAATAGCATGAGGTCAGTCTCTTGCAGACAAGGTTGATGGTTCTCAGGAGTTTGGGCACAAGGGAATATACTGGAACACTGGTGAATTTAATGGTGGCTGGATTATCTGAGAGCAGTTCTCAATCTGTGGAGTTGAAGTTCATATGTCAGATATTCTGCACATCAGCATTTACATTCCAATTCATAACAGTAACAAAATTACAGTTATAAAGTATCAACAAAAATAATTTTATGGTTAGTGGTCACCACAACATAAGAAAATGTATTTAAGTGTCATAACATTAGGAATGTTGAAAACCACTGTCACAGAGTTTCTGACTCAGTAGGTATGGGCCAAACTCACACAACTTGCATTTCCAAAAGATCCTACTCTCTCTCTCTCTCTCTCTCTCTCTCTCTCTCTGATGTTCTTCTATGTTTGTGCCTATGTTTGTTCTCTTTCTCTCTTGTGTGTTTGTGTGTGTGCTTCTGTATGTTTGTGCTTTGTGTGGTTACTCTCTTCCCTTTCTCTCCTCCCTCTTTCTTTGTGTATGTGTATCTATTCATGTGTGAATGCATATGTGCTTGTGGGTCAGTTTGCTGTGGATGATAATTAGATCCACTCTTTGAGAAACACTTGGCTAGGGAAACAAGTCCAAGACTGATCAAAGTGGTCTTTAGTTCCTTTAGAACAATAAATCACCACAATATAAAATGAGGTAAGTGAGCATGCTCTTTTAATTCTCAGCTTACAGATTGATATAAAACTTTAAACATGAAATGAAAACATTTGAAAATGCCATTGATTCTCATCAACTGGACTAGTTCAATAAAGAAAAAACTCACAAGTTCAGATAGGCCCCCTTCTTGGTTTTGTGCTTCAATATAGATTCTTAGTTTTCTTTCCTTTTATACACTCTAATTTCATATCTGTTCAAATTCTCAATGGCATGATGGAAGAGGATGGAAGAAGAGAGACAAGAGATGTCTTTCCTAGTTTTGGACCCATTGGGGCTTCAGAAAGATGTGTTGTCCATGACTCTGTCTTGCAGGCCATGTGTGTGGAACAGCCATGATGGAGGAAGAGGTCTGGCAGGTGATACCAGGGATTGTCCATGGAAGTCTTCATTACACTTCTCATCATGGAGGCTCTGACCATTCCCCTGGACTATGTCTGAGTCTGGAACACAAAGATTACATGGGAGCCTGGAGTTGACTGTATCACACACTACTATATCTCCTGCAGCATTTCTTGGAATACTGTGGGTTCCCTGACAGATGCTGACAGAGTGACCACAGCCTTTTAAATTATCAGCAAACATTTCACAGTTTCCCTTGTTCAGACAGGAAAAAGATGCTTTTGCTCCTAAAATAGAGTCTGGAAATCAGAGCAATGATTGAGAGTTGTTTAATTGTGGAAAGAGAAATAGTGTATTCAGTAACTGAAAAAAGCAAACAGAGAAGTTGGTGGGCATTGATGTTCATCAACGACCTGGGCCTGTGTGGTTTGCTATTGATGTTCACATCTGACATTTCCTCTGAAGAAAAGGATAAAAAGGATCAGCAGGGCCAATCAGAATAAGAAGGTCTCTTCCTGTTCTTTTAACTACAGTCAGCAGCTACTGTCTGTTGGCCCCAAGATGTAACAGTTGCATAGCATGTGGGCCACCTTCAACACTGCTTTGATTAACAATTATAATCGATGGAGGGAAAAAAACCAACCTACTTGTCAAGGGCTTTTGTTATGAAGTGATTGTTTAACATTTCATACTTTGGACCAAACCACACACCAGGATTGACTGTGTCAGTGTGTTTTGCACAGAAGATACATGTTGAGCTATAGACTGCTTAATTATGTGATTATTTGTCTTGAAGGAGAATATACAAACAGGAATAAGGGCTTCTAGGAGAGGTATATTGCTTTTCTGTGATTCTTACTCTGTGTCTATAGGCATTACAGGTTACAAGTTGGCTTTTAATACAAATATATAAAGCGTAAATTACTTTTAGTGTTCACTGGGCATTTGGGTGATAAGGCTCCTTGAGCAGAAAAATGGACACTTGATATGAGTGGCATTCTGGCTTATTGATGCTCCTTTCCTCTTCTTTGACTTGTAGTAATCATTCTGTGTAGAAGTTGGAAGTGGAGGAACAGGTGCTGACTTCTTAACTAACTAGGGCAAGGTGTCAAGTTTGGTCATCGAATCACCCAGTATAATGAGAGAAAGCATGACCACTTTGAAATAAATCAAAATTCTGGGAGATATGGAGGTTCTCAGTGTCACACTGTGGAGGAGATGTTTTGAGTACAGGAGAAAGCTCCACAAAAACAGTGGTCATGTTCAAAACAGCTAAGAAGCTGAATTCTGTGGTTTCAGCTTAGAAGGAAGTGGATGAAGTGCAGCTGGGTGCTGAGAATCCTCTTTGCAGTTTCAGCAAGGCAGGACACCTTTGGAAAACTGTATCAATGTCCTGACAATTTTCAGTCTGTGGCCAGACACTGCAAGGCAGCTTCAGAGCACAGAAAGAGAGACAAGGGACCTGGACATCATCCTAAAAGTAATGATGGAATGAAGAGTTTTCATTTGGGTTCTTAATCTAGAAGATAAATAACCTCGTTTCTGTTTCTGAGGACATCTAATGACCTTGAATCTCATGTTAGGTGTTAGTTCTTAAAGCTGACACACACTTTCTATCCTCTTCTTTATGTCTTGATAGCAATCTCTCTCTCTCTCTCTCTCTCTCTCTCTCTCTCTCTCTCTCTCTCTCTCTGTGTGTGTGTGTGTGTGCACAAGCACATGTTCAAATGTCTTGTGTGTGTGCATGTCCATGTGTATGTGTGCATGCCTGTGCAAGAGTGCTTCTATATGGAAGATTCACCAAATGAACTCTATATCCTATTACCTTCTTTACAAATTCAACTATTTTGGAGGAGAAAAACTTGCCAAGAAAGAGGAAACTCTCCTTAAAAGACTGAAAACACTTTTATGATCTAAAGATGAGCACCAGAGACACTAGAATAATTCATTTTGTGAAGATTGCCAGGAACCTTTGCCCTGGAATTCCCCTGCCTATGTTTACATCATGCCTATGTGAGGTATCAAGGTCAGAGAGAACAGATTGACATTTGCTCTTTTCGAACTCCACTGCTTGGTTTCCAAGAGATTTTTCTTGATTTATTTATTTGTTTATCTATTTGCCTCTCTTGGCTGGGAGTGGCTGTAACACATGGTAAATCTTTAACTTCAAGTGTCCTTCTGTGGTGACCAACTAAAATATTAGCAAAATAAATGTTTTATGGGAAAATGTTGGCAGGAACCCCAACAGAAACAGGTGGTATTGGGTTATTTCAATATAATGTAATGATACAGCCAGGTTTCCATCTGGACAGCATGTGGTTCAGTCTGCTCAGAGAGTATCAAAGCACATGAGTGTACACTGGGGAAGCCAGTGGAGTACAAGTGTGCAGCTAGATGGCTACTTTATGAACTAATAGTCTGGGTTTGGGGTCCTCTGGGTTAAATATTTTGACTGTCAAAATCTGAATTTCTTCATAAAATATTAAAAGGCAAAGCAAACCCCTGACATGCAATACTGAGTCGCATAATTACAAGGCAGTTCCTGGAAGCTGAAGAGAATGTGCATAAAGCAAGGCATTGATTATAAAAGAGTTCATTACCCTTGGAAGTGAAGACATGCTTTAGTGGGAGCCTTAGAACAGAGTGGCTTTACCATCAAGGCTTAACTATACTGTGCAAAAGGTTCAGCCTTGTCAATAAGAGTACAATTAGGAAACAGGAGAGAATGGAATCAGTTGATTGCTGAAGGCCTGGCGGTTATCCAAAGCTAAAGAGATGAGTCTTTGATATACCACCAGGGATGTGTCTCTCCCCCATTCCATAACATCCCTGCTTCAGGCACTTTGAAACACATGGAATTAGAAACATGCTGAACATTTGGTTTTCTGCTCAGCTTTCCTTACTGTACATTCATGCTAAGCCAGATAATAAACTCTTGGCTCAACAACTCCCTATACATATCTCAGAGAGGGGCATCAGACTGTGGTTGTGTGCAGAGCCAGTGCCTCTGTTGAGGCAGAGATACCTCCCTCCTTGGCTCTCTCAACTCCAGCCAGAGGAAGAAAGCTGGAATATACACAGTGGGAGTAAGCAATTTGGAAGTGGCTTACAATCTCCTGTTGATTAGAAGATGAAGGAAGTCATGGGTACCATCTGCCAAAATGAAGAAGCCACTTGGACCCCAGAGTAATTGGCTGGGAAGGCTTGGCTTCCAGAGGATTCTTTGCAGCCATTAATGTAACAGACATGGAGATGCTGAAAACAAAGCTCTATGTATGAATCTAACAGTCAAGTCTAAAAGTGATGGGCAGTATTAAGCTTAGGAAAAGGACATAAAGAAGCCAAAGCACTTAGTTATAACATCCTAACACCATGGTAGCAGAGGGCCGTGTATTCATGTTCTTCAGGGTTTCCAAAATAGTGTATGTTCCTACAGCATCTCCTTCATCTAAATCAGAGAGGGTCTGGTGCAATGAAAGAGCTGGGTGCTCCACAGTCTGATCCTTTCTTTACACTCTTATGGAGCTGAATTGACACCAAAGAGAACACAGTGCTATGAAGAAAAGGCAAGGGATCAAGGGAGCAAGGATTCTGAGTTAAGTGAGGAGGAGCTTTTCTTCTTCTTCTGAACTGTCAAAGAATCATAGAATGTCTTAGTCTCTACAATGCATTTGGGTGACTGTTTAGGTCATAGGACTTGGGCTTCTGAAGGATTGTAAGAAGTAGTAACATGTACAGTCTTCTCAGATAATAAGTTTACCATCTGACAAAAAAAGACAGTTATCCAGAGAAGAATGGAAATATGTGCTACCCAAGGAAAGAGACGTAATGATTTGATTCCCATAGCATAGATGCTGAACCTAAAAGGCTGGAACAGAGCTGACAGGGATTTACAGGCATCTGCCTGGCTTACAAGTTATGTTAACTCCAAATACTGAATTTTTCCTATTACATACCAAGTTCTCTCTTATCCACTCAGTGCTGGAGAAAGAGACCATTGTGATTAGTCATATGGGTGCTGAGAACTGAACGTAAGTCCTTTCCAAGAACAGCCCGTGCACATTACCTCTGAGCCATGGCGTTTCCCATCATTATTTGACACTCAGCAGGTTAGTTCTCATCCACATTGACTGTAGATTTTTGAATGTGGTAACTGGTACGTAAGTTACCAATGTGTAGAGCTTGTTTGTGGAGTCTTCATCTTCATTACGTTTTCTGGACAAACCTACATGGATATGGTATGGGACATTCTCTATTCCTTTGGATCAGACAGCTTTATTGAGTCTGGTATCAATGCACACATCTGGAGTCTCCATCTCCTTCATGGCAAACTTTCGGATTTCTTTGAGTACCTAGGGGCATGCTTCTTGAAGCCCACTCCATGGATGAGCTTGTGAATGTTGATGGTTTATTCTTGAGTCACCACCTCCTTGATGGCAGAACGGCCCTTCCTCTTCTCGCCACCTTTCTTTGTGGGAACCATTCTGCAGGGCCTAAGTTGGAAAAGCTTCTCCAACCCACACTGTGTATTTAATTAAGGAAACATTGCGTGGCTTTAGTTTTTAATCACCAAGGATGAAAAACAAATCTTTATTCCTACTCTCCAACTAACTCTGATGGCTGGGCACTTAACAGACAGTGGTTTCTGTCTTTAGCCCTGTACAATCCCTTAATTTGCTTTAGTGTTCCTGTACAAAATTACCCTGGTCTGGTGAGCCCATATTACCTGGGGAACAGTGTGGTGTGTTTCGTTTGAGAGGGGCCTATGACATGCATAGACCGGGGCACCATGCCCAAACCATCAGGGCTAAGGAAAGGGCAGGTGTGCACCATGCGTGTCTTAAGGTCTCTTATTCGTTGATCTCTTCTTCATCCCCATCTTCAAAAGTGTTTTCCCCGTCATTGACCGTGGCATCCTGATACTGCTGGTACTCGGACACCAAGTTCTTCCTGTTACTCTTGGCCTCAGTAAACTCCATCTCATCCATGCTTTCACCGGTGAAGCAGTGCAAGAAGGCCTTGCGGAGGAACATGGCTGAGAACTGCTCCGAGATTCGCTTGAACAGCTCCTGGATAGCAGTGCTGTTGCCAATGAAGGTGGAAGCCAGCTTCAGGCCCCGTGGTGAGATGTCACACAGTCACTTTGACATTGTTGGGGATCCACTCCATGAAGTAGCTATTGTTCTTATTCTGGATGGCCAGCATCTGCTCGTCCACCTCCTTCATGGACATAAGGCCCCGGAAGACAGTGGCGACTGTCAGGTAGCGGCCGTGGCGTGGGTCGCAAACAGCCATCAGGTTCTTGGCATGGAACATCTGCTGTGTGAACTCGGACATGGTACTGCTGACTGCCCCGGGCTGTGAGTGGGGCAAAGCCAGACATGAAGAAGTGCATGGATTCAGCACCCTCTTCCGACCTTAACGGGAGCCAGGCATGCATATGATGCACAGACACACAAGCAGGTAAATGACCACACAACTAAACAAACAAGAAATAAGTTTGGGTTCAATGCTGAGTAAACAATGTAGCTAAATCCTGGGATCTC
This sequence comes from Sigmodon hispidus, assembly GCA_004025045.1. Taxonomy (NCBI): domain Eukaryota; kingdom Metazoa; phylum Chordata; class Mammalia; order Rodentia; family Cricetidae; genus Sigmodon; species Sigmodon hispidus. The sequence goes on along the minus strand of PVIH01003153.1, from coordinate 33,765 downwards.
AATATTAACAAACAATGGAAGCTTTGGAAACAGATGCCCTGTTTCAGAGACTTGAAAAGGTCTGCTTGAGCTAATTTTACTTTTTAAGTTCTAGCCTTCACAATTAGTCTATAGTACAATGAAAGCCAAAGCCATCAGACTCTCCATCTCCAGGTTTAAAAATGTTTAGTAAATCTAACTACTCCATTAAGTGAATTAACCCTGCTTCTTCAAGGTGAAGGCCAATAAAGTGAAATTATGCTAACTCAAAGTAAGACAAACACTTTTATGCTTTTGATATATTGGGTAGTCACATTCCTATGGATCAAAACAGGCTTCAAGGTGAGGGGGGGAAAGAAATCAATATTTTGCTACACATGAAGCATCACTTCAGTTGATACACATTACCTACCCATTTACACATAGAATGTATACAGCTTCACATCATTGTTTAACTTGAAACACTGACCTCGTTATTTCTGTAATTCTTCTGCTTCAGAGACAAATATCCCTATCCTGACAGTCATGCTTTCCCATGGATTCTTTTGGCAGCATCCACATGTGTGAGCAACTCTTATCAAGAATGAATTACACAAACATGACCATCAACCCAAATATGTGGTATGTACCATGAGAACTCACCAGGAGTCACAGCTATTTTCATAAAAGACAGATACTGATGCTTGAGTTTTGAAATATGACATCAAAGGTCCCAGGTGCTTTACATTGTACTCTTTTTCTTTTATACCAAATAATATTTTAAAAATCAATAAAATTTTATTACTCATGTGTATTTGTTATTCTTACAGACTTGGGACAAGTTACATGGTTCTAAAAGACTGGACAGGTCAGTCCATAATTAGGATTCTTAGGTGAGGACTGTTTGACTTATCTGTAGTGGCAGATACCACAAAAACTATTACACACACACTTTTATTCTTTTCTACTTTTTCTTTTTTTGTTTATTAGATTTCATTAGTGTTTGTGAATCTAATATATGGCTCAAGGCAATTCTTTGCCCAATGTGGTTAAGAGGAGCCAACAGTTTGGATACCCCTGTCTAAATGGTCTGATTGAAGTTTTGGGAAAATCATCTAAGCCATTCATTACTGATTTGACATGAAATCAGACTCTTGATAAGTTACAAATGAGAAGATTGATGCTTACATGGCAAATAGGCCTAAGGTCATGAACAAGGATTGGAGTACCGTACTCCAAATCCTCTAAGGCTTTTAACCCTTACACCAAAATACAGCCCCCACTGTTAATAAGAAGGCTGTGATTGCATACCACATGTGCAGTGAAGGCTGGGACACTGTTTAACAACTGAAGACAGGTGAGAGGATTCTCTCCTGGCAAAGTAAACTTCACACAGATTGAACACAGGTGTTTGCAGCAGCAAAACACAGCAGTCAGTGTAATGGGAGGGAATGTGAGTGAAGCTAAGAAGTAATAACAAGGCTGGGAAGGCTTGATAAAAAAAGATAACGACATGGGGGGTAGATTAACTTACTAAATATCTCCAATATCCGAGTATTCCAAAATGTCTGCAAAGTTAGAAGACAAATTCCCATGAAAAAAAACCACTCATCATCTTCAGGTCAGGTAAAGGTGTGGGCCCTCATTGTGCACCGCATTCTCACCAGTCAAAACTCACAAAGAAGGAAGACACATAGACAAATAGATAAAAATGGGTCCAGTTTCAGCAGCCATTAAATTATTTAATTGAAGTCTTCTTTGTCTACTAATTGGGCAGAAAGGAGAAGAGAAATGCCGGAGCTAATAAAGACATTGAGGGTCTGAGCACATACTAAAATATTTTCTTAGGTTACCATGGAGTGTGGTTATAATGATTCATCTGTAGGACACTTTACCCACATGTAAAAGTACTTTAAATTTGTTTATCTAATAACTTGTCTCATACAATGTTAGCCTTATCAGTACTCTTCCTGCCTTTGAGGGTAGGCATGGAAACAAGGACTCCAACAGAAAATGGTTTTTAAAATATGAACAATTCATAATAGAAGATTTATTAAAATTATAAAAATTCAATGTAATATCATGCAACCATTCTGGATAATTTTGAAGAGGTAAATTTAATAGTGTAGAAAATACTCAGTATATTCCTTTGTAGAAAGGGGGCTAGAAAGTGGCTGTAAAAAGTTGTATGCATATTTAAAGTGACTGCTATTATGGTACTAGGGTATGGGCTGAGTTCTCTGACAGAGAAAGAGTTTGCAATCAGACTGAAATATTATTACAAAGTGGATTGAAGGTATTTGAGTGTGCTATATGCACATGTGTGTTTGTGCAGGGTGAGCTGTGTGCATGCAGAGGCCAGAGGAAGCCACAGGGTGTCCTGTTCTTACCACTTTCTGCATTAGCCCCCTGATACATCATTGCTCATCAAACCCAGAGCTAGGTTGGGAGCCAGCAAGGCCTAGGCATTCTCTTGTCTCAGCTCCCATTCCTTACCCCGGGGTTGGGGTTTCAGGTGTGTGAATCTATGTTAAACTTTTTATGTGGTTTCTGGAGAACTGAAGCCAGGTCTCTATATGTTCCCAACAAGCACTCTTAGCTACTGAGTTATCTCCTTACCTCCTGCTCATGTTTTGTATGGAGTATTAGGACATGGTACATTTGTGCGAGAGGAGAAAGGTTAATGATTAAGTGCAAGAATATATCATTAGAAAGAATTGCTTTCACATCTAATTATATTATTGGTATATTATTGTGTTTAGTATCACAGTTCTGGATGATCTGGTACAAGCTATCAGGAACAGAAAGTTTCACACAGGGGGAAATACTGCTTTGAAATTTCCAAGCTAAGGCAGGGAGCTATTAATTTTCCAGTGAGTGAATATGAAGAGTGACATATTGGGAGTGCCTGGGAGTGCACAAATACAATCCCAGAATTTGCGAGATAGAAGTGAGAGGGGTAGAGAGCTGAAGACAGACAGCAAGATGCAATCTTAAAAACAAAATCCAAATCGCCACCAAAACTAAGCATTTAAAAAAGGTGTGAACTCATCCTGGAATGAACAGAGCCTTGAAGGTAGAAGCTTCTTTCCTAATGAGTACATCGGTTTACAACTGTTAAAAAATCAAGTTTGAGAAAGGAATGCCAGAGTTCAACCGTGCCACCACCCAGCCTGCTCTCTTTTTACAGTTGACTTCTGCTTGCTGTGCTCAGGAGCACAGGACTTTTCCATCAGCAACAGAGTCACATCCAGGCATACCCAGTGTGAAACATTTTGTTTTCCTTGGATTCTGAACAACCTTGCTACAAAGATCCAAAATAGGACTCCTTATTTATAACTTTAGGTTTTAAAAGAGGTCGTATAGGTGAACAGCCACAAAACCACGTGATGATTAGCTTTGGTACAAGGAAAAAAATGAAAATAGATCCTGCCATTTAGGGAGTAAAATAAAGGGTCATTCAGGGGTTACTTTCCTTAGAGTAAACACTAAATTCTAGTAAAATTGGAAAGATGGTGTCACGGCTACCAAGTGAATCTAATACTCACTAAATCCCACAGATGGTTTGTTTGTGTGTGTGTGTGTGTGTGTGTGTGTGTGTGTGTGTGTGTGTGTGTGTGTGTGTGTAGGGGTGGGAGTGAGGGTAGAGGGTGGTATCTGGCAATTCCCATCAAGCTCAGTGATCCCGGAGGTTTGCTGTAAGGACACTCTTGCTGTGCATGATTCCCAGGCTCACGAGACTGGGGGAAGGGGTTGCTGGGAAGGGAGTGGAATGGCCCAGGTGGATTATAGTTCTCTAATCCCTGATGTTCTCTTTAATCTGCTCCTGTCCACTTCTTTTTCTATTTTTACTCCTTGGCTTCTCACGAGTCTTTACACTGTAGGAAAATCTGTTTTCTACAATTGTTCTGTAGCCTCTAACCCATGACATCATTCCCATAGTCCTTTGGAGTTTGAAAATGCTACCCTTCACCCATAGCTTCAGAGCAGTGACACATCCATCAGACCAGCAGCCTGTTATTCAGGATCTATTAAGCTTTTAAGGAAATGTTTATGCAGCAGATACTTATTAAAGGAAACAGAAAAAAATACAACACCAGTTTATTAGGCCTAAAGCAGAGCATAGAAGGAAATCCTCGTCACTTGGACAGCATTGGAGTCCAGGCTTAGGAAATCTGGAGGCTCAGTGAGAAATAATGCTTTCCCAGATATTGAGCAGAAAATGCTGGCCTCACATAGATGGAGGGAACACATTCTAAACCAAACCCCAACATGAGGCATTTAGGACAGAAAAGCATTGGTTCAAATCCTATGGACTGCCTTGGCCACTGTGGGCTGTTTCACAATTCCAGTTCTCTCATCCAGCCTCCCTTCCCCTTTCGCAAAGAAATTCTTCCTTGAAAGGAGATGCACCCCCTTTGCGGGTGACGGTTTTTAGGCAGGTATTTACTAAAGATCCATGTACCAAGCTTTTGGGCTACCAACCAGCTCCTAAATCATGACACTGAGACTTGTTAGTAGTTACGAATGCCGGGACTAGCTTAGGCTCATTTCTGGCTAGTGATTTTAACTTAACTTGAGTCTCTTTATCTATGCTTTTCCTTGGGACTTTTTAACCTTTCTTTTTTACTGTATATTTTTCTTTCACTATTTCTGGAGTCTGACTGGTGGCTACCTGGCTTCTGCCCCCCCTCCCCATGCCCCCGTGTGTCCCTCTTTCTCCTTGGTCCTTTCTTCCTCTTCTCTCTGCTTTTTTCCCCTCCTACTTTTTCTCTCTCCCTGGCAGCCCTGCCTATCCCTCTTCAGCCCAAGTATTGACTGTTCAGCTTTTTATTAGATCAATCAGCTGTCTTAGTTAGGCAAGGTAAAACAGATGCAACAAAACTTTACATAACTAAACATACATTCTTCCTGCATTAAACAAACACAGCATAATGAAATGTAACACACCTTTACACAGTTAATATTCTGCAGCATAAACAAATGTTATGCATCTTTACATAGGTAAAATAATATTTCACAACATATCTGTTTTTTTCCTAAGTGTCACACATGCAATGCTCTATTGTATGCTACCCTGCTCCATAGAGATCTGGTTAGAGTCTGGAATTGGAGATTTGCTGTGAACTTATGAGACCCTCAGTGAAACCTCCAAGATGAGAACTGAGTTTTACACACAGAGGCTTGGAGGAAGAAGAGACACCTAACTTAGGATTTTTTTTTTTTTTTAAAAAAACAGGTTGTTGCTGAAATGCACACCAACTCTACAAGTCTCACATGGAGCTAAAGACTCTGTGTTGCTGAAAAGGTCCTAGCTCTGTCTTTAAGCAGCAATGCTGGTTCCAGAGGAGGAAATGCCATCTCTGATGGGTTACTCCAGCCTTAGTCTCTGGTAGGAAGTATAGAACCTTGTGAATTGAAATGGAATAGAGCTGGTCTGGATAGGATAGCTGGAAAGTCAGTGTGCCCTCTAGTAAAAACACCCAGACCTCTGCTTTCCCAATTCAAGCCCTTAGGGAGACTAGTCTTTCTAAATAAACCAGTGATTAATTTTAGCTTGTTAAAGGTCCAAGAGATCTTAGTGGAGGCTCAGGGTACACGACTCAGTTCATTGACTGTAGCAACAACCAATTTCAAAGGGATTATGGCTATTATAAACTCTGAACAATTTAAAAAAATAATTCCAAGTTCTGAACCCAAAGCATCTATTTTGAGAATTGGTCTTATACCTAGGTTAATATTTGATTCACCATTGAATAGACACATGCAGGACACATTTGGAAAATATTATAAATATACCCCCAATAACCCTCCACCAGAAGGAAATATGATCACATATAATCTTTAGTCTCAATTATCCATACATTATACATCTGACTAGACAGTCATGAGCAGAGATAGTTAAGATTATTTGTTTCAGTTCTATAAAGAAATAATTCAGTTCTTAATTATATGAGATTGATTATTATAAGTGCTGGCAGTCTGACCATATGCTAGGCCATGGCTGCATCTTTTCTACATCAGGAAAATACATGAGAATCTATTGGTGGCTTTTTTACGCCTTTCCCCACTCCAGAGTGGCACTTGAGGAGGAAAGAGGCTCACATTGTGACCCAGTGGGTAGACGAGGCCAGATATTGCCACTGTGAACACTCAGTGTGGGTTTAGGATTCATGTAAAGGGGTCAGCAGGTGATGACCACTGTGCAGAAGCAACAGAACTTCACAGTGTCATAAACAACTAAAGAATAATCTCACTGAATCACAAGGCCTTTCCTAAACCACCATTATACTACCAGAACACAACCGAAGGGAAAGCACAAATTCTTGTGAGAGAATGAGTTGAAATCCCACTCTCTTACCAGCTGAGTTGAGTCAACCTCAGTGTGCCAGGGCAGGATCACATGAGAAATGGACACAACAAATGGCTTACCCTGGCTCACATTAAGTGCACAGTACACGGTGAAGATCCCAGTGCCAAAGGTAACCTGGAGAACTAAGGCTCATGTGTGTGTGTGTGTGCATTCTGTCATCCTTGGTAAACCAGTGACCCAGTGGCAATATTTCTAATACTGCTTTTACTTTATTCTTGTCTTTAATGTCTTTCTCAAGCATCCAGTGCCAACTTCTAATCCCCCTTATTGCTGTGAATCCCCTAACAACTTAATGAACCTCTCTGGAATCCATCTGTTTTGTGATGAAGGCCACCTTTCATTGCCTGCATTAGGGAAGATACTGGGGCTCTAACTGTGTGGGGCAAGAGTGCTGCTTCCAGGAAGGGCATTGTGACCAGGTCCATTTCACAAGGCCCATGGAACTCCTGCTGTGACAGACAGCTGGCTGCTCAGTCAGTGTACATTCCCCTGACTTCCTTACTGAAGCTATTCAGTTACAGATGTTCAGCTGACATATTTCCTCACAGGTTAGGGTGGACAAGCATATGCACATGGAAATGGCTGAGAGTAATTTCCTCTTTAATGGTGGTGCAGACAGCTGTCAACCCCCATCTTTCTTCCCCACCCTCCTTTCCTGGATATGAAAGTGATAATGACTAGTGTTCCAAACCAGAAAGAACCATCATCAGGCTGCAGCCCTCAGGATGGAAACCATGTGTTAAAAGTGGAGGGGAAGAAAGATGGAAGAAATATGGGACCATGATAATACTGTGGATTTCCATACATGCCTGGATTGCTTGTCTCTAAAAAAAAAAAACAAAAACAAAAACACCAACCTAATAACCAAAATAAGTTGTTATTGTTACTGATCCACTCTAGTTGTAACTAAATGCAATATTCTTTCCTATTTTGGTGAACTTCTCAAAGAACCTTGGACTGTCTGGAAAGGCCCTGGGATAAGTGTCTCACATCTGTGCTGCCATTGCAAAGAAATAAGCTTTATGCAAGATGGTAACTTTTAAGTTAAAAAATACTTTTCATTACTGTGTGTATATGATACACTGTGAGAATGGGTGCTAGGGCATTTGGAGGGCAGAGAGCAATCGTGGGGGTCCACTTTCTTTCCTCATTGCAAGTCCTGAGGAGGATTGAACTCAGGTCTTCAGGCTTGTATGCAAAATGCTTTTACCTGGTGAGCCATCTCAGCAATCTTCAACAGAGCTGCTAATGAACCAGGATGTTTGTCATAAGTGGCTGGAACCATATAGACCTCTTTCAAAGGGAAGGGTTTATTTAATTTCCTGATACTCTGCTCTTCAAATAAATACCCCAAAGGTACACCTTCCTTAAGGCCTTTACCTAATTGGGTCCATGTTCTGAAGTTAACAAAGTTACCATGTTGTAATGGCTCTGCTTTTCATTCCTCATCAAGAAAGACTCTCACTCTACTGGACACTGGCAAAACTAGACTCTTAAACACACACACATGGCTGGCTGGTTTGCGTTTTCTTCAATCCTCTGGACTTTCTCATTTCTTCATAGATCTAAATGAGCTCCAGTTGCTCTGAAATGAAGGTATTTGATCTGAGGCTGCCATACACTGATTTAGATAGCAGAGGTTACCCAAGTTCCTCAAACTAAACAGAGTGCTCCACATCATTCCACCCCGCTTTGGGCTGAGCAAGGCTTGGCCTTCCAGATTGTACCATTCCTTGCTGCCTTAAATATGTGGCTGGATGGCCTAACTTGAGAAAACAGCCATTTAGCACTAAAGAAAATTGGTCCACTGAGAAATCTAAATAAACCCTAGTTTGTCTTTTTATATGAGATTTTACAAAACTAGAGTGAAATTTAAACAAAACAACCCACATTGAAACATAATTCAGCTTTATGGTTTAAATAATATTTTTATTAATTCCTTGAGCATTTTATCGAATGTATGTGATCATATTCACTTCTCTGCTTTGTATTTCCACTACCTTCCATCACCTCCCCACACCCAACTTTGAATTTTTTTTCCCTCCCTATGGAGTCTAGTTTTTGCTGCTCAACTATTCTTGGGTTTGAGGCCTGCCCTGGAGAATGGTGAACATACCAGGAGTCATGGCATTAATGAAACCAACTCTTCCTTCTCCCAGGAGCTGTTAATAGCTTCTCAGCTGGCAGGGAGATTTTATGCCCTCCGTTCCCCACCTGTGCTGACACTGTGTTTGGCTTGAGTTTGTGCAGGCCTTGGGTCCTGTGCAGGCCTTGGGTCCTGTGCAGGCCTTGGGTGTACAGTAACATCATGATAGGTTTATCTGTGCAGCTGCTCAGTTGTATCAAGATGATGCTGTTTCTTGAAGTCTTTCTCTACCCCTGGCTCTTACCCCATTCTGTCCCCTCTTCCATGGAGTTTCTTGGGTCTTAAGGAGACAGGCAGGTAAGATATGAATGTTCTGTTTGGGCAGAGCCCCCTAGGTGAGCCCCCCAGTCTCATTCATGTTGAGAAGCTTTGGGTCTCTGTGTTATTTCCCATCTACTCCAAGGAGAAACTTCTTTGATGAGGGTTGAGAGATGCACTGATCTGTGGGCATAGCAATAAGTCATTAGAAGTCATTTTCCTACTGGGCCCATTTAGTAGAAACCCAGTATTAGGTTCTCCCAAACTCTAGACTTAAATACAATATACCTAAGCTTTCCTGAGGACTTTGATTTGAACATGTGTTTAACTGCCCCTGCTGTCTTAACATTTTAAAATTATTATATTCCTGATAGAGCCTGGACTGACTAGCACTTAATAGGTAAATATTTACGGCTCAAAAGCTCTCAAGAGGACAAATAGGCTTTGTTTCTGTTCATTAGGCAACTAAAAGCATAAAATAATAGAACATCTGACTTTTAAATGAAATATTTAGATTTTTTTATATTGAGAAAAATAAGAATAAAATTTAAGTTATCTTCATTGAACTAGAGAAAACAGTTCATTTAAATACAGATGGACAATTTTCAGAGCAAAGTTCAAGGAATACAACAAACACATAACAGAGGCACTGCCTGAAAACACTTGATTGAAAGGCAAGATTAAGGAGACCTTTGGCTGCCTGAGTGCTATAGAAATCCTGAAAGGCTGGGCTGGTCAGCTCTAATTATTTCCTAAGCAAAGGTAAAAGGTTAAACATGCTGTGTGCTGTCTAGATAAAAGCTTTGGGGGTTCTGATTCTGGGCTTCATATTCTAGAAGTCCACTGAAGCTCTAGGGCATCCAATGGCAATTAGTGGATTACATAGATCCTGAGCACAGAATCCTGGTTCTGCCTGCAGCAGTTTCCATGAAGGACTTAACGAGGCATGAGTTTGCACAGCAAAGTAGATTTCTTCATTAAATAGCTAATTAAACTCTTGAGAACATGATCATGAACAGAGCTGATAAATTCTACCCAAATTAGAGCATTAACTAATCCAGGCAAGAGGTTTCCGCTCCAAGACACAAAACAGAAGGCTTATTACATCCCATTCTGCACATGATGCTCTCTCTTTTTTTTCTTCCATGTATGTGCTAATTTCTAAAACATATCCTTAAATTTCCAGTGTGATTTAAACAGTTTGAGAGAGACCCAGAACCTAAAGTTGTGAATATAGAAAAGTCAGATCATAATAGTTCTAGATAATCTATTTTGCTCATGTCCCATTGGTTAGAATGATCTGAAAAGTTTCATGTTCAGGAAAGAGAAGAGAAATACACAGAGCACACAGTCTTTGGGAAGGAGTACTTCCACAAATGAGCATCTAAGAAAGTCAGAAAGCAAAACTGAAGGGGTAATAAACATCTCTTTAAAGTTGTGTTCTAGCTAGACTCTCCCCTCAGATTTCTGCTTGTGAAGTAGAATGATATTTCGCCTTTGACTTGAAAAATGTTAAGATGTGAAAAATATGTCTTTTAATTAATGACATGCCATATTATTAAATGTATGACTTAAAAATCACAGTAATATTTGCTTATGTGATTTTTTAATCTCTTAAAGCATTGTTCAAAATATTTTCTTATCTATCCATATTCCTTCTCTGTGATATAGGGAGGACTAATATTTTGGTTTTCAATCTACTCATTACAATAACAGCAACGTATGGTAGATAGAAATTATTGACTTAGGCACTACTCATGGTCCAAGAATAAAAGAAAAAGTCATCATTTGAACCCAAGAATTCTGCTCTAATTTTTTAAATGAGTCTGAAGATTGAACCTAAAACCTTGAGCAGGCCAGGCATGTGTTCTATCACTGAACTACACCCCAAAGCTTTCTTCTACCTTTTGAGACAAGATCTTACTAATTGCTAAGGCTGGCCTTGAGTTCCCTCTGTAGCCCAGACAGTTCTTGAACTTGGTATCTTTGTGTCTAATACTCTGAAATATATGGGATTACAGATCTATGCCCTGAGACTCAGCTCCATTTATGTTCTTAATCATGTCTAACATGCATTTGATTAGGAAAACCTTAGACTCAGTGACCATGAAAGTGACTATGACTTGTGGGTTGCTGGCTTTCCCACTACCATGTTCTTCATCTCAGCATTTGAAATTCCAAGCTGTAAGTACAGAGTTTCAGATTTGAATATAGATGTTATCCTAGAGGAGCTGATGATTTGGTGTCTATAGTATGACTGGAAATGGTGGGAAATCTCCTTAGACTGAAGCTTCTTAAACTGTGGTAAATGTGGGTTTTGAAAAAATTTGGCAAAATAAGAGGTTTCTGAATGTGCAATGGCCAAATGTTAATTCAAATTCTAAACATAGTCAGAGGTGTTTCTTCACTGTTATGCCTGTTGCATAAAGTGACTTCCCTGCAGCTTTGGTTCAGAACACACAGCATGTACTCATGCCCTGAGTCTGCCACTGTGAATGTAGGTGCAGGGAACACAGCTGGAAACTCCTCTGCCCAGATGAATTACAGTGTCTTTACTATACACATTGTACTCTGCTGTTATGGAAGCAATGGTTTAATTAGGGAAAACAAAGACAATATTTTCCTATTAACGCTCTTCAACATGGAAGTGTTATGAGGTATCCACTAGAAAAGATGACTTGGTCTAAGTTAGTAGAAAGTTTTTTGTTAGCTAGACACTTACTACATTGCGTGTTTGGTATTCTAGTGCTGTTCCAGAGCTTTCTCAGGGTGTGTTTTAAGCACAATACTACTGTGTATTGACACACTTCAGTTAGCAAGAACAATTAGCCAGAAGCAGAATTACAGAAGCCACAAAGCAAGGTTAGTACATTTAGATACTTTCCCAGAGCTGTGGACATTGATGGGTTAGGTTTTTGTTTTCATTTTGGCAGGTGGTGCTGTCTAACTGCTGGGTTCTGAAGCCTAACTGATACTTCTATTATGGCTATCAGTTGTGCAAAGGTCTGGGGTCCTATTATGTAAGTATCAAGTTAATGTAACTCTGGATTGTAGTATGTTACAATATTTATTAAAAATAGATACTTGAATAGCTGACTTGAGTTAACCGTAAATCAATTTTGGTTTAGGATTCTAAAAAATTACTGAAATGGCCATTTTGCCATTTTGTACAATGTATTTAAATCAACATTGAGTTCACCAGGCTTATGCAACAAGTACTTTATTGACTCCAGGCAATATTTGAGAAAGGATGCCTTGTAGCCTGTACTGCTTTCCAACTGGCTATGTAGGTGAGGTTAGCCTGGAATTCTTGAGCTTTGTGTCTCTCCTCCCAAGTGCAGGAAGTACATCCATGCACCACAGTGGCAGGCTCTGCTCAGCTAGTCCTTAAGAAACCTTGATAACTAGCCTAGATGCTGGAATTACAATAGCCTGATCCCCTATGGTGACTTAACATAACTTTTGCCTTTGTCATCAAGGAAGTACTCTGTGAAGACATACTCAGTTTACAGAGGGGACTGGTGCTGAACTCTTGCTTTGAAGATGTAAACCTAGGCTTTGGCTACAGCTGGAAAGGCTGGGAACCCTGCCAAGATCGCTACAGAGATCACCGGGACTGCAGTTGGGTTTTGGGATGTGAAGGAACTGATTACATCATGCTCCTTTGATTTTGTAGTCTCACCAGCTCTTCCCTCTGTTTTGAAAAAAGTAAATATATTGTGAGTTTAGAAGTGCCTGGGTCCTCTCTCCACTGTGGCTGCAGATGTACTTAGGAGATTGCTGATTTAGGGGTTCAACGAATCATGTGGCTGAGCTGCATGAATGAATAAGGACTAGTGGCTCCTTTTTTCCATCCTGTCATCTAAGAGGTGTTTCCTGTTCTCAATAATGTGTTGCACATTGCTCTGCAGCAGTCTGTTGCAATTTTCTCCCCACACCTACATTTCTGCCAATGGTGAATTAGACTGTCATTACTTCACAGATGTCCTTTGATCCCAACTGGTTTGTCTCCTGGCAGGGAAGTATCTAAACCACTGATGCTCTTTTGATCAACCTGGAAGAAAAAGTACGGGAAGAAGGAAAAGACTGGAGTCTTGGATTCAAGTTGTGTCTTTGTTATTAATTAACTATTGTCTTGGGTCAGGCAGGGAGATTCCACTTATTTCTATTCTCTGGTTTCTAAAAAAGACTTATTTCACTCTTCATCCTTTTTCAGACCCTTGCTACTGAATGGGAAAACATTACAGGTTTAGGGATTGATGTTATCTTATTTTGGGATCTTGGTTTTTTTAAACTCTTAGTTCATAGGGTCACCAGTAGTAACTATTGACCCTAGGTTATTAGCTTACTCTTCTTGTTCTGAATCTGAAAAAGGATGTAACATTACTGTGTGCTGGATTTACCTCATAGAAACCATATACTGCAAATTAAATATATTCTTATGGTTTATAAAAAAACCCAGAGTAATTGTGTATTAACAAAAAAATCATTTTTACTGCAAAATATTATTAAAGTGATATAATTGTGTCATTTTGATGTTAAGTTGTTTTGTTTGAATAGAAAAATAAAAAACATGAAAAATTATCACAGCACATTGGTTTTATAATATTTTTGTATTCAGTTATTTCTTCTTTTTCATCACTTCCAGTTAGCTGATAGACATAAGTGACCACTGGAGAAGGCTGAATGTTCATCAATACAAATAAAAGAGCTGTATTTGTTTCCAAGACATTATATGCTCTAGTAGCAAAATCTGGATTAGTGTAGAACTCACTTTTGTGTGTGTGTGTGTGTGTGTGTGTGTGTGTGTGTGTGTGCACACGCACGTGTGCATGTATGTGTGTCCTGATAAAGGTATTTCCACATGAAACTGAAACAGGGCTAAGAGAGCCACATTTCTCCAGGAAATAACTTTGTGTTCATGGATTTTGAACTTACCCAAAGTTATAACTTTCTGTTCCAGATAATTTGATTTCTCATCAAAGTCTTCTCTCACAGTAAAAACACACCAGCCAGCCTTAGGATACTCAGAACATTCTTTTGTGGAAAGAATTTCAGTGCAGAGATTGTGCTGAGTTTTTTTCCTGGTGTCATTTTTGTTTCAATTTAGTTGGAAAACTGTTGTTCCAATGTAGGATGTGCAGATCTCATGCTAACACAGGGCTTTGTTTCCCCCCCTCTTCCTCAGAATCTTGGGTGACCTGCCCACTTCTCAGTTATTCTTTATTTATAGCTTCTTATTTTATACATGGGATGTAACATGTCTTATTTAGGCAAAAACAATAATCACAACTTTGTCATCAGTTTCCTTCCCTGCATGGTCTGTTTCACTGAGTACCTATTATTCTTCTCATTTCTCTTGATTGTGTTTCTCAGTTTGGAGACATTCTTAAGCTTCTAGTATTTCAGTGTACGATTCTATTTAGGGAATGAGTTAATAGCAAGTTGACTGGATGCTTGATGTAATGAAATATCTGATAAAAACAATTCAATTGGGAAATGGTTCACTGTGGCTCCTAGTTCTTGGAAACAGCCCATCATGATAGAGAAGGCCTAACAGCAAGGAATATGAGGCAGTTTGGAGTTGTGCTGTTTAGATTTTTGTCAAAGACACAAAGTAGGATCATTTTTAAAGAGAGAACCTCAACTGAGAAAATGCTTGACTGAATGCATATCTGTAGGGGCATTTTATTAACTAATGGTTGACATGGAAGTTAGCTGAGCAAGCCAATAAGCTGTGTTAGTCCAAGGCCTCAGCTTTAATTCTTGTCTACAGGTTTCTATCTTGAATTTCTGCCCTGACTTCCTGCCACAGTGAACTATCAGCTACAAGGTGAAATAAACACTTTCTTCCCCAAGTTGTTTTTGGTCAATGCGTTTATCACAGTAATAGAAACCTAGCTAGGACAGTCACATTGCATCTGCAGTCAGGAATCAGAGAAAGATGAATACTGGTGTGTGGCTCACTTTACCATTTCTTTTTTATTTCACCTGGAATTCTAGCCCATAGAATACTGCCCAATACAACTAGGGTGAGTCTTTCTGTTTCTGTTAGCCTAATATAGAAACTGCTTCATATACATGTCCAGAAGGTCTAGATTCTGTTAAGTTGATAGTTACTATTCTTAACTATCATAATTCAATCCACTATTAACTTGGTATTCACATATTCTCCTTGCCCATATCTCTCTCCTTCCTTTCTATCTTTCTCTTTCTCTATCTCTCTTTGTGTGTGCATGAACTGCAGGTTTGTACATACTTGTATGATGATGTCCATATTCCCAAGAGGTGGTGTGGGTGGTTGTTGGTTATTTGGTGGGCTATGAATGTTTCTTATCATTTTGGAGAATATAGAAATATAGGATAAAAACAACTATCAATTTCATATATTTTACATTGGCATGAATTTTGGTATATTGAATAAAATTTGAAGTTGTTTTCTGTTTCACTGTATATATGTTTCTAAGCCTGGTTGGTATGTTATACTTATGCAGCTCATTTAAAAATGCAATGTATGATTAAGAAATGAGGTTAATAGTCTATAATAATCCAACTTGTGATAACATTTTGTGTGTTTTCAAGGTTAAACAGGTATATTTTGGACAGATGAATGGTCTTCATATGCTTCAAAGACCTATAGAATATAACATTTTAGATGTTTAATAATGTATGTCTTATAAGACAATGAGATACATCTACTGCTGGCAGCACCAATTTAATTCATAGAAGGATGATAGGCATTGAAGAAACTATATGGAGTTTGTTTCCAATGTGTCAAGGACACAGGAAAAAGACTGTTGAACTTTGCCAATAGAATGCAAGACAGTTCTTCAACTTTCCTGCCAGATATTTCAGGTATGTAGGTTGAAAATGGATTCTCCATTGTAGCAGAACTTTGAGTGACTGTTTAGGCAACCAGATGTCTCTGTTGTTAGATAGTATTACATCCTTCTGAGTTCTTTGATGAACATAAATGTAGTAGAAAGTTTCTCCCTAGGACTTTTGGGCCTAGCCCTGAGATTTGGACACACTTGTAGCCCCACTGCTGTTTAGCACCAAATAACCACAGAGGCTTATATTAATTTTACACTGATTGATCCAGGGCCCAAGCATATAGCTTGCTAAATTTTTTTTGAAGTGACCATATTGTTTTAAAAAGTAAACAGATGAAAACAATCAAAAATATACAAAAGCTGTTATCATAGGTATACATGGCACATAGTTATCATAATCATACATCAAACATATGTGTTATGAGCTATCCATCAGAGGAGATGCTCCCAAGAAGACAAACAAAGTCTCATTTAGTTACTTTTTTTCATTAAAGAGGTTTATTGGAAGGGAAGGATCCAGGAGAATGTGACTGCATCAGTCCAGGGTGGAGAAGACAGCGGGGAAAGAACAGCAGACACAGGGTATAGGGCTTCTTGGGGGTATGGTTTTTCAGGGGAAAGATTTCCAGGGTGGAGATTGGTCAGAGTTTCAATCCCTGATGTAGCTCTAGTTTCAGAGTCAAGCTATATTTTATATCTCTATCTATCTCTATCTATCTATCTATCTATCTATCTATCTTTATTATTTGGTGATTTTACATTATGCACCCTATCAAACTCAGTTATCAGACCTCTCAAATTCATGCCCACTCTTATGATCTCCCCATTTACAAAAACACCCATTCATGCTGCTCATTTACTTTATGGAGCATAATTAAACTCCCTGTGGCCAGACCCTTAAAGAAAACAAGTCTTTCCTCAACCAAATCCTTGCCAGAGGCCATCAATGTAGAAGTGAGGCATTGCGTCATTATGTTCTAGCCTTGAGTTCTTGTGTACAATGACCCCTCTTTTTTATATATTTTTTAAGTCCACTAATGAGTGAATATGTTCCCTGCTTATCTTTCTGGAATTGTGATACCTCACTCAGGAGGATATTCTCCATATCCATCCATTTGCCTGCAAATTTTAGGATATCATTTTTTCTTACTGCTGAGTAGTACTCCATTGTGTAGATCTGTTAATCCATTCTTCAGTTGAGGGGCATCTAGGTTGCTTCCAGGTTCTTGCTATTATGAATAGTACTGCTATGAACATAGTTGAGTTAAAGCTTTTGGGGTGTGAATTTGTGTCTTTAGGGTATATGCCTTAGAGTGGCATTGCTGGATCCTTGGGGAGATTGATTCCCAGTTTTCTGAGGAACCACCATATTGCATTCCAGAGTGGCTGAACAAGCTTACACTCCTACCAACAATGGAGGAGTGTTCCCCTTGTTCCAGTATAGGCTGTCATCTGTGTTTTTAACCTTAGCCATTCTGGTTGGTGTAACATGGTATCTCAAAGTTGTTTTGATTTGCATTTCTCTGATGGCTAAAGATGTTGAGCACTTTTTCATTTGCCTTCAGCCATTTTTAATTCTTCTGCTGAGAATTCCCTCTTTGGTTTTGAACCCCATTTTTTAATTGAGCTATTAAGAGTTTTGGACTCTAGTTTCTTGAGTCCTCTATATATTTTAGAGATCAATCCTCTGTTACTTGTAGGGTTGGTGAGAATTTTTTTCCATTCTATAGACTGTTGTTTTGTCCTATTGACTGTGTCCTTGGCCTTACAAAAGCTTCTCAGTTACAGGAGGTCCCACTTATTGGTTGTTGTTCTTAGTGTTTGTGCTACTGGTGTTATATTTAAAAAGTGGTCACCAGTGCCAATGCATTGGAGAGTATTTCCCACTTTCTTTTCTATCAAGTTCAGTGTGGCTGGGTTTATGTTGAGGTCTTTGATCCACTTGGATTTAAGTTTTGTGCAAGATGATAAGTTTGGATTAATTTCCGTTTTCTATACACTACCATCCAATTATGCCAATACCATTTGTTGAAGATACTATCTTTCTTCCATTCCTCTTTCTCAAAAATCAGGTGTTCATAGTTGTGTGGGCTAATGTCAGGGTTGTTAGTTCTATTCCATTGATACACAAGTCTGTTTTATGCCAATATCAAACTGTTTTTATTACTGTAGCTCTAGAGTATAATTTGAAGTTGGGCATGGTGATGCCTCATAGCAGGCTAACTCTTTACCCATAAACTAAGCTATGATTCCTATCATGTTCAGCCATGTGGCTTGGTACCTTTTCTTAGAGGAACATTTCAGCTTCTTTCCCCTGCTTTTGCTGACAACTCATCTGGCTCTCTCTGGCATCTCTGCTCTGCTCTTCCTGTTCTCAGAGTTTCTTAGTTGGGTAGCCCTGCCCACACTTTCTGTCTGCCTTTGACCAATCAGCATTTTTATTAAACCAGTAGGTGGGACAATTATTTACAATATATAACATAATCCCACTATATTTCCCCTTTTTTCTTTTTGAAACAAGACAAGCCCCAAATCTAATATCCTTTTCCCCCATTATCTGTAATGACTTATAACCAACACTGTAAACAAACAAAAACATTTATAATCCATTTTTTTTGGAATGTAGGCATAGTTCTCTAGGCTATTTCCTGCTTAATGAGGGTGCTGACATTCCCATAGGTATCCAAGGAAAAATTTAGGATTATGGTAAATACTTAGTGATGTAGTCTATAAGGCTGGGTCATCTCAGCTAGTCTCCTTGAAGTTGTTTTGGATGCAGAGCTCCAGAGGAAACAGCAACAGAAGTGCTCCAAAATGCTTAATGATCTGGGCCATCCATTTTCATTGAAGAGTTTTGAGGGAGTCTTTCTCAATAAAACATTATTTTCTTTAACCAGGGTTAAATTCATAACTTCTCATTTTCTGTGGGAAAAAAAGAAAACCTCTTCTCCAAAGCAGCATATCTTTTGATTTCAATTTTAAAGTCAGCTCATTTACAAAATATATAGATTAAATTAATCCAGGAACATTTATAATCAAATGCTTTTAGTAGTTTTAACTATTTCATATATAGTTAAATATCTTAAAGACCAAGACAATAACATCCAGTATCCAAACACTCCTTATATTTTCTATTTTTTATGTGGCTTATTACTATTTCTTTTTATTCTATTTCTTTTTTAAGGACTTTATCCTGCTTTTTTTCTTTTCTCTCTCAAGCCTACTTATATTTTTAAAGGCACTCTAAAAACATTTAGAATGTTTTTGCTTAATCTTTCTTTACTATATATCTCTTGTTTCTTATCATTTCTTGTTTCTAACCACATCTTTTCTTGGTTATGGTGGCAGATTCCACCAAACTTCCTCTATTTACTTCTGTTTCCGACCACACCTTTAATCTGTTACATTTTGGCTAAGGATTAAAGGCTTAACTAGGATGGCTGACTCCACCAAGCTCCCTTTATTTCTTTCTGTTTCAGATCACACCCTTAATCTGTCAAAAGTGTTTTAGGATTAAAGGCTTGGCTAGGGTGGCTGGCTGACTCCACCCAACTCCTAGTCTCTCTTTGTAGAATTTAGTTTTTTAGCAGAGGTACTGGTAGGTCCCACAATTACTAGCTGAGGGAATTTTAGGGTCCATATAATCACCAAGTAAAGCACTGCCATCTGCTGCTCATGAACTTCATTTAACTATTTGGCAGTAAATTCTCTTAAAAAAAAACTCACTAGTGTTTTGTCTCTAAGGATGAATTGGAAAGCCTATTTTAAAAAGCCATGTCTCTGCTTGCCTCCAGCAAGCAGAACTGATCTAAGAAAGCACTACTAAAAATCAGTCGCTGACTCTGTTTCCTCTTCGCTTTTATAAACAGTAACCTTAAATCTACCATATACAGCTCCGTGCTTACATTGGGGCTCAAGAACTGGCCTTTTTGAAGCTTAAATTTCATGCAGCAAACATACCATCTTATAATTTAATTTCATATACCACTCAGTCTCTTTACCAAGGCCCACTTGAGAGACATAACTTGGAAGCTGCTTTTGGCTCCTTTTTGTGCTCTAGACTGCTTTTAAGCTTCTATGGCTTTATGTGAGTATATTTTATCCATGTTGGTGTGCCATTTGTAGTGTGAGTTTTCTGGTCAGGACTTTTGGGCCTAGCCTGAGATTCTGACCCATTCACAGCCCCACTGCTGCTTAGCATCAAATAATCAACACAGAGGCATATATTAATTTTTACCCTGATTGATGTAGAGCCCAGGCATATAGCTTGCTAACTCCTTACCCATAAACTAACCCATGGTTCTTATCCTGTTCAGCCATGCAGCTAGGTACCTTTTCTTAGGGCAGCATTTCAGCTTCTTCTGCTTCTGCTGACAACTCATCTGGCTCTCTCTGGCATCTCTGCTCCACTCTTCCTGTTCCCAGAGTTTCTTAGTTGGGTAGCCCTGCCCATACTTTCTGTCTGCCTTTGGCCAATCAGCATTTTTATTAAACCAGTAGTTGGGGCAATTATTTACAATGTGATAACATAATCCACTACATATAAAGACTAAATAGAGTTAATTTTTCCTAAGTTATGCTAGAAAGTAAATTAGATATAAAACTTTGGAAATACTGAGATAAAATAATGGAGTATTTGATCTGAATTTGCTAAATACTTGCTAACTTACTTGATAACTATTTTGTTGTACATAGTTTTCAATATTAAAATAAAAATTTTATTTTATTTTATATTATTTAAAAAAAGTAAATGTTTTGAAATATTTTTTTTAAAAAAACTTTATTTATTTATTTATTCGCCTTGGTGTTTGCCTGGAACTGGAACTACAGACAGTTGTTAGCTGCCATGTGGGTGCTGGGAATTGAACCCGGGTCCTCTGGAAGAGCAGATGGTGCTCTTAACCACTGAGCCATCTCTCCAGCCCCATGTTTTGAAATATTAATTGAAGATATGAATATTGGTTGAAGAATGAAAATGGCCAACAGTAGTTTCACTAGGCTTGAATACCTTCATCATTTCAATTCTGCCTTCTGAATCACATGTAGCTGCTTTCTTTGGCCATCCCCATTCTGATCATACTGTCTTCCTTGGCAGACTGCTCATAGTCCTAATATCTATGCCTTGGGGTATGTCCACTGGTACTTAGTCCTTATCTTGCTAGCTTCATGTAATAGCCTCTCAGAGGCTTCTGGAAGGAACTCTGACTATGCTATATATTAATACTCTTCTGGAACCCTGACATAACCCTTCATAATCTCCATTATTCACTCTTACACCTATGATGTTTATAAAACCAGGAACATTTGGGAGATGCTTCCAAGTTCTGCTGCCCCTTCTGGGGCAGCCTGGGAGCTAAATCTTCCTTCTGAATTGAGTCTTGGAAAATACTTCCCTGGATGGTTATTTTGGAGTAGGGAATGACTTCAGCAACACTCTCAGTTCAGGCTCTCCCATTTCAAACAAAACTGCATTTTTCACAAGATAGACTTTTCAGTGGGAGGGGTCTTGTACTTATCCCACTGTGAACCCTTCAACACCAATCATCAATTTAATCAAATGTTGTACAGAGTTCTCTCCAGGGCAACAGAAGCACTTTCTTCCCACATAGCTCTAGTTTATGCCAAGGTCACATAAAAAGTACACAGCACACCGACAAAAGCAGCTTGAAAGAGGAGGGCCTTACAGTTAGATGATTCATTTCAGCATGGCAGCAAAGACAGGGCTCCAGGAGAATGGAGCAGATGGTTACATTTTATCTGTAGTCAAGAAGCAGAGGGAGATGAATGCTAGCATTCAGATAATTTTCTCCTTTTCTCTCAGTCTTTCAAAGACCTTGGAATGGTACCTCATCCCAAGTGAGGATGGACATTTCCACCTCCATTAACCTAGAGATTCCAATCACAGACATATTCAGACATTTGTTTCCTAGGTGATTCTGGAGCTTGACAAGTTGATAATCAATATTAATCACTACAATTTCAATTTGTTGTTAGTTTTAGTCAACTGTTAGGTTTTGTAGTAGGATGATGTTCAGAATGATCTAGTTGTGTTGTTTGGGTCAGAAATGCCTCTCATAGTCTGTGGTGTTTGAAGACTTACTCCCCAGTTGTCTGGACTTTGAGGGCATGGAGCCTTGCTGAAGAAAGTCCATTACATGGGGTGGGCTATGCAGGGTTATTGCCTCACCTCACTTCCTACTCAGTATCTCTGCTTCCTGTGTGGGGCTGAGATATAATACCTCAGCTTCCTGCTGCCCTGCCTCCACATCATTATAGAGACATGTAGACTTTTGGAACTGTAAATCCAAACAAACTTTTTAAAATTGCTTCTAGTCATGGTAATTGGCCATAACAATATAAAAATAAGTAAGATATCAACTTTCATGATTTTTAAAAATATGAGTAAGTTTTTCTAGAAAAAAATTCAGGAGTTTTCTGTGGAAGATCGTGCTGTTAGGATAGGCAATATGATAGCAAAGACTTTCATTTATTGTTATGTATTTTAGTTTGTATTTCTTCAAAGGAGGAGGTAATCTATGCAAAGGCTTGTGGAGAAGATCTTAGAGGTTAGCTTCCACTACTAAAATTCTTTGTGAAGATGAACTTCTTGCTTACACTTGTAATGGAGGCTGGCAAGAATATCTCTAGGAGTTAAAATCCAGTTTGGGATATCCAGCAAGTTCCAGGCCAGTCTGAACTACAGTGTAAGTCTATCTGTGTCATACCTCCTTTTTCTACACCGAAATCTTTTTTTTTTTTCAGATACTACAGGGGATGAAACCCTAAGAATTCTTCCTAACTGAACAGTCCTCTATTTATGTCTCCTTTTGCATTTCCATGTGACAGTGACTAATGGTAACATTTCCCACCAGCATTTTATTAGTCAGTCATGGAGATAGACTTTATTTCCAGTAAGGCTGTCCTATGTGGAAAGCTTATCTTTATTTTAGTGTGTTTTCCCCTCACATATTTCTTCCCAATGATCAGGAGAAAAAGGCAAAGAAGGATAGCTACACATTTAAAGATCAAAGATGAGAGCATTTGCCTTCATAAATCCTTAAATCTTGCTTTATCTTTAGTTGAGGAGCAAAATGGACAATGTTTATGGGATTATGTTTCATGTCAGTTATGTTTGGGAAATGTAATTAAGTCAGACTTTACAAATAGAGTAGGATGGAATAAATTCTTATTATGATTTATATTTTGTTTTCTCTTTGTTCCTGATTACCTATTTGTGGCAAGGGAGTCCTTCTCAATTTTTTGTTCCTCTTTATGCTTTTCACTTTTTTTTTTTTTTTTACTTAACAGGCGACCATACAGCTAGTTCTAGCTGATGAAATCTAAGAAGAAGTCATGTGCATTACTTCCTAAGACAATTATGAGATGGTCTTCATCCTCCATGATCTCTCCCGTGCACATGGGAAAAACAAAGATGGAGAGGTGGCAGTAAGATCTGAGATAGCAGACTTATGTTGCCCCATAAGCTTGTGTGGTAGTTTGAATGTAATTGGCCTCCATAAGCTTTTGGCACTATTAGTAGCTTTGCTGAAGTAGGTGTGGCCTTATTGGATGAAGTGTGCCACTGTGAGGCTGGGCTTTGGGGTCTATTATGCTCAAACTCTGCTCATTGTTACAGTTTACTTCCTGTTAAATGTGGATTAGGATAGAGAACTCTCAACTTGATGATGATGGACTAAACCTCTGAACTGTAATACACCCCAATAAAAATGTTTTTTTTAGAAGAATTGCTATGGTCATAGCATCTCTTCACAGCAATAGACAACCAATCTAAGACAGATTGGTTTTCTGAATTACTGTAGCAGGAGGTAACATGGGAAACTGCCTCATTTTCTACAGGTTATAATAAGTGAGAGATCATTATTATGGCAAATTGTAGCAATTCAGAATTTACATGCCATTATAGTCCAGCCTTGCCTATTAAATAACAAATATTTACTTTGTTTTTATTGTCAACATATGAGAGACTAGCACATGTATCACATTTGAAAATATATGGAACATTTTTATATAGGAAAATGATCTCTTGAGTAATTTTATTTAATATTTTATGTTATATATACATATATATGTATGTATGTATGTTTTACCTGTGTGTGTGCAGAAGAGAATATCCAGTTTCCTGGATATTACAGATGGTTATGATATATCACATGTGTGCTGGGAATAAAATCTCAGTCCTCTGAAAGAGCAGCGAGTGATCTTAATGGCTGACAATTTGTCTATCCCCTTTATTTAAAAGGTAAATTTCTTAGTGACTTCTCTTGTTGTATGGCAAACTATGTGCCAAGAACTTTAAGGCAGAAAGGTTTACTTTGATTTATTTGAGGGAATATATTTTATCTTTGTAGGGAAGTCATGGTGGCCAGATGTTCTTCTTGCATATACAACCAGGAAGCAGAGAGTGATGAATGATGATACTCAGCTTGCTTTCTTCTTTTTATTCAAGTCTGTGAGTTGGAGTGGCTAGTCCCACCATGGTCAACTTAATCTGGAAAATCCTTCACAGACATACCAAAAGATTTGTCTCCAAGGGATTCTAGATCCTGTGAAGTTGACAATCAAAATAAACCATCACAGAAGGTACATAGATGGAGTTAAATCTCTGTGTGCTCAGAGCTTTTATAGAAATGTTTTTGTGTCACAAAGCATTTTATGGTTAATAATATTAATTTTTCTAAAATTAAATTGTGTACATTAGTTGAAGAATACAATGTAAGTTCAGTTCTATATTTTATCTGTTTCTTATTTTGAATTCAGTGAGTCAACTGAAGAAAAAGCCTGGTGATGTAATTATGCTGTACAAATGGCTTTTAAAACTTCAGGATCTTTTTTGCTGGATCAGTGTAATTGGATCAGTCTCTTAGCTAAATTTTGCCTTGGAGCAATCCTCAAATGCCCATGTCAATGATGACTCCAATCACTCTATTAACTGTCACATTGTTGGAGGAAAAGGTTGGTATTACATCATTAGTTAACCCTGCACTGAGTGGGTATCTAATCCCATGATTCATGTGTTAGATAGAGGAAGTATTCATGGTACATTTTCTGCCATAAACACTGATAATCATTTCCAAGTGGTCAGGATCCAGTCAGTAAATCTACTTAGTTTCAGTTTGTCTTTAGTTCCAGAAGTTTCTTCTAAACGAAGAATATTCAATATAGTCCATTATCTTTCTAGAAAAGCAGAACAAACACTCAAACCTCACACAATTATTTCAGATATTGTAAAATATGTGCATGGAATTGAGCACTTGATCTATATTTTCTACAAACTATGTTTAACCTTTTGAAATTAGAAAAGCCTGGATTATGTCTTGACATAGTCACTTAACATTGGGAAAATCCATTATCTTGCCTAGTGTAGGAGTCACAGCTTACAGAAATCGTTAGAAAAACCAAAATTGTTAAAAACACAAGTCTTTTCTTCAGGGGAAGAAAATAATTGACATCTATTCACCTAGAAGGCTGGCATGGATATTGTTTAACAACCTGGTGATCTTTGCTATTTTAAAAAAATATTTATCTGATATCCTGACTGCAGTTTCCAGCCTTTTCCACTTCCCACCGCCTCCCCATCCTTTGACCCCTCTCATCCACTCCTCCTCTGTTTCCATTCAGAAAAAGACAGGCCTTCCAAGGGTATCAACAAAACATGGAATATCAAGTTAAACTAAGACTAAGCTCCTCCCCATGTATTAAGACTGGGAAAAGCAACCCAATATGAGGGTTAAGGTCTCACAAGCCAGCAAAAGAGTCAGATACAGCCCGTGCTCCTACTGGTAGGAGGCCCTCAAGAAGACCAAGCTACACAACTGACCATACATTCAGAAGGCCTAGATCAGTCCCATGTAGGCTCCCTGGTTGTCAGTTCATTCTCTGTGAGCCCATGTTTGTTGATTGTGGGTTCTCTTGTGATGTCCTTGACCCCTCCGGCTCCTTTGGTCCTTTTCCCCTTTCTTCAGCAGAATTCCCCAAGCTCTGCTTAATGTTCGGCTGTTGGTCTCTTCATCTGTTTCCATCAATTGCTGGAGGAAGCCTCTTTGATGACTGTTGGACTGGGCACAAATCTATGAGTATAGTAGAATATTGTTAGGCATTATTACATTGACGTTTTTTTTCTTGAAGTCATCTTTGGTTCTATCTTAGATCGCTGGGTTATCCAGCCTCTGAGTCCTAGTGCTCCAGGCAGTGTCAGGGGTGGCTCACTCTCCTGGTGTGGGTCTGTGTTTGAAATGGTCATTGGTTGGTTGGCTCACTCCCAGAATCAATGTGCCACCCTTACCCCAGCACATCCCATAGGCACACAAACCGTAAGTCCAAGTTTACATGGCTGGGTTGGTGTCCCAGGACCTCACACGGATGTCTTAACTAGTCACAGGACATGGCGGGATCAGGCTCTCTGTCCCTATTGCTAGTAGTCTTAGCTGGGGTCGTGCTTGCAGATTTCTACAAGTTTTCCTTGCACCAGCTTTCTAACTCGCCCCCAAATTTGCCCCCTTTCCACTCACCTCTTCCAGCATTCTCCCTTTCTATCCTTCCCCTGTCTGATCCCTCATTTTCTCATCCCCATCTGTTCCCAGACCACCCTCAAAATCTATTCTATTTCTCTTTCTCCAGGAAATTCGAGTTTTTCCTCTTGAGCCTTTTTTCTTACCAAGCCTCTCTGGGTCTGTGTACTGTGGCTTGATTATCATTTACTTAGCAGCTAATATCCACTTATAAGTGAGTACATACCATGTTTGTCTTTCTGAATCTGAGTTATCTCACTCAGGATGATTGTTTCCTATTTCTATCCACTTGCCTTCAAATGCCATTATTTTAAGTAACTGAGTAATGCTCCACTGTATAAGTATACCACATTTTCTTTATCCATTCTTCAGTTGATAGACATCTAGGTTGTTTCCAGGCTTTGGTTATTACAAATACAGCTGTATTAACATAGTTGAGTCCATGTGGTAAAATGAAGCATCCTTTGTGGATATGCTCAAGAGTGATTAAGCTGAGCCTTGGGGTAGATTGATTACCAATTTTCTGAGAAACAGCCATATTTATTTTCAAAGTGACTGTAAAAGTTTGCACTCCTGCCCACAATGGGGGAGTGTTCTCTTTGCTCCACATCCTCTCTAGAATAAGCTGTCACTTGTATTTTTAATTTTATCCTTTCTGACTGATATGAGATGTACTCTCAGTGTCATTTTGATTCGCATTTCCCTGGTGGCTAATGATGTTGAACATTTCTTTAAGCGATTCTCAGCCACTTGGGAATTTTTTTTTTTTCTGTTGAAAATTTTCTGTTTAGGTCTGTACCACATTTTAAAATTCTATTATTTTTTTGATGTCTAGATCTTGAGTTTTTTTTAATATATTCTGGAAATCAGCCTTCTGTTAGATGTGAAATTAAAAAACTTTTTCCATTCTGTAGTCTGCCATTTTGTCTTCTTGATGGCATCCTTTGCCTTATAGGAGCTTTTTAGTTTCAAAAGGTCCTATTTATTAATTGTTGATCTTTGTGCCTGTGCTATTAAGTTCTTATTTAATAATTTTTAAAATTTATTTTACATATGAGTCACAGACCTCCTTCTCATTTCTCCTGCTTTCCCACAGCTTCCCACCTTCCCAATCCCCCATGCTTTTCTCCAAAAAGTTAGGGCCTCCCATGGGGTATTATCAAAGCCTGGTACATTCAGCTGAGGTAAGGCAAAGCCTCTTCTCCCCACATTAAGGTTGAGCAAGGAGTCCCACCATAGGTATTAGGCTCCATAAAGCCAACTAATGCAAGATGGATAAATTCTGAGCCTACTGCCTGGGACCCATTAAACATTCTAAGTTATGTAACTGTCTTGCTTATGCAGAGGGCCTAGTTTGGTCCCATGAAGGATCCATCGCTGCCAGTCTAAAGTTCATGAGTTCTCATGAGCTTGGTTCAGTTGTCTCTGTAGATTTTTCCACTATGACCTTGAGCTTAAAGCTTAAAGCAACCCCCTATATTCACTAGGCATTATTTTGTCTGATTTTCACATGTCTGTACAGTATGATAAGGTAAGTTGTCTAATGTACTATATAAACTCAAAGGAACATATTTTGTTTGCTTCCTAATATCAAGGTCATTGTTGGATTTTAGGGTAAGAGTAAGGTCTCAGGTGCTCTCTCTGTCTTTACCATCAGGGTTATCATAACTACCATTAGAATTGGGTCTTCTCAGTGCTTCTCATGTGTTTGGGGATGTCCCCAACTATTCTGTTGAATAACAGTGAAGAAATAGAGATTCCTTTTCTTGCCAGGTGCTTCTTCACTAGCGGTGGGTTCAAAGAAAAAAGCTGGCTATCCAGTCCAGGCTGAGGCTTCTCTGGGCCCCTTTCTCTTCTAGGTAAGGGGTATTATGGTCCAAAATGTCCTTCAATGGTACAAAGATTCCTTTCTTCTCTCTTGGTATATTTTTTTCTCAGCCTAATGTCACAAAATCATTAGTCTTTACCTTTTTCATTATGTCTTTTGCAAAACTCCAGGAATTGAGCAGAGTCCTGAGATTTTTCAATCATATGGAAGTAGTGGGGCTGGAGAGATGGCTCAGAGGTGAAGAGCATGGGTTGCTTGTCCAGAGGTCCTGAGTTTAATTCCCAGCAACCCCATGGTGGCTCACAACCATCTATAATGAGATCTGGTGCCCTCTTCTGGCATGCAGGCATAGATACATGCAGACAGAACACTATACATAATTGATCAATCAGTCAATCATATGAAAGCAGTAACTCTTGGTCTCTACATTTTTCACATAAGGAGACTTCTGTTCTTAAGAAGAGGAAAATATAGCTATCTAGAAGACAATATTCAGGGCAACTGCTCAGTGGGGCATGTTTGTGTCTAGAACAGGTGGGCATGTGAAGTTGCTGTCTCTCTATGTTCATACAAGGAGATAAATCTGTCACTGCCATTTGATGTTTTACAATTTGGGATAAATTTTCTTCTGTTAGTGAAGAAAGGGTGTGAGATCCAAACCTTATCAATGCCAGGTGCTACAATATGAGGTTTTTAGCACCAGCTGTTTAGGAGGCTGGGTGAGAGAGTCTTTTGAGCTTGGGAGTTCCAGACCAGCCTAAGTAGTGCAGCAAAATCTTGTTCCAACAAACAAATACAAGGCCTAGAATCTTATTCCATTCATGGGTCAGGTAGCCATCTTTGCTCCCAACTGGGCCAAATTGTTCTAGACTAGTTCTCTGACTAGAATGGGTTCTCTAGATTAGACTCTCCTTGCTGATCAGCCATTGGGATTAGATTGGAAGATAAAGAAGCAGTCTTCTAATTAATATTCAAGCTACTTTCCTGTCTAATTTATCAGAGAGGCTGACCCCAGGGGTAGACAAGTAGATGGTGATTGACATTTCTTTAGATGTTAATAAAATGGATACTTTTCATTCTTTGCACTCATTATCATAGTTTGGTTGGTCAGAACAAGGGTAGGGTGAGGAAAAACTCTATTCATCATTCAGACTCTTCTAAAGATGTATAAACTCTAGTTATTATCATGCCCATCTCCTCAGTGGCACTGGA
This sequence comes from Sigmodon hispidus, assembly GCA_004025045.1. NCBI lineage: Eukaryota > Metazoa > Chordata > Mammalia > Rodentia > Cricetidae > Sigmodon > Sigmodon hispidus. Next base: position 4,628 of record PVIH01003153.1, on the reverse strand, counting down.
GTATAACCAGGCACAGCCAGGCTTCATGTGAAAGGAACCATGCTATTATTCCAAGAGAAAAGTTGGCCTTGGTGGTCCTCTTCCTATCCACTTCAACTTTAAAGTCTGAAAATATGATTGACTTAAGAGAATCACAAGATTAATTACTGTAGAAATAACTTTGTCAGAAACTGCTACAAAGGAAACGATATTTGAACTCATTGTGAGAAGTGGGGAATCTCATTAGAAAACCCTGTGGTTAGGAGTTGCATAAGACTGAGCCTAAATTTGCCCAGCAATATAAATCATAGGAAAGAAAGAAAAGGAAAAGTTCATGGCACCATGGGAGAAAGAGTTCCAACAAACAAGTAAAAGGCCTAGAATCTTATTCCATCCTTTTCTCAGGAGAGTTATTCATTCTCTTTAGTATTTTTATTAAATATTTTATGCATGTAATGTTTGGATCCAATCCACTTTCATATCCCTCTACAATTCATTTCCTTTAAAATTATTTATCCAATTATATCTACTTATTTATTTCTCAATGGACTTTGCTTAGAGTCCCATTGTATTGTAGATGCTGAGGGGAACATGCCAAATGGGATCTACAATTGGAACAGAGGCACATTGGTGACAGGTGCTCACTGGACTCGTTTGTGGCTCACCACATTCCCTTGGTAATAGATGGAAAGGATGATAGCCTGAGAGATAAACTGGAGGCCAGCATTACCTAACCCAGAATTCACCACCATAAGGATGAGAAACAGTTGGTGTGGCAAAGGGTTGGAAATACACAGCTCCTGGTCTTCTCATGTGCTGTCCTTCTATTGAGGTTCATGTGGTCCAGTGCTAATCTGTGACAGCTGCCTTGGCTAAGCAGAAGGCCATGGTGAGTGTCACGTGACTGCAAAGTATGTGGTCCACCAAGAGTAACTGTCAAGTTTCCTGTGGATGCTGAGAAGTGTTTGTAAGTCTGTATAATCTGAAATGAATGTTCTGGAAGAACAGTGTGAAATGGCTGGTGAGTCTAAACAGGGCTATTATTTTTTTATTAAATATTAATGCTATGCATTCCTGCAGGGTGCAGAGAACAGATGTTAGACCTGACATCCTGTCATTTTTATCAATGTCTGGATTTCCAATGTCTATTAAATCTGATAGCATAAAACACAGGAAGGGATAATTAATCCTCCATTTCCATGGTTATCTGCTGACATTGGGCCCTAGAGAATCTATAGCTCTCTCTTGAATATTTGTTTAGAGGCAGAGATAAACTTAGATGGTATAGTCTCCCAACAAATTGCTCCACTGGGCCTTTGGCTGGACAGCAGCCCATTCTAAAAGCATTTTTGTTTTCTTGTTAGTTTTCAGAAAATAAGTAAACTTCAAATAAAGTTTGCTTTAATAGCAAAAACTTCCACTGAGAATTCTAGTTTTTCTTTCTACCTTATGTTCCTAAGTTATTTGTCCTAACATCACCCTAGATTTAAAATGTAAGTAATGAATTACTAACTAACCCTAACCTTTAAACAGTCAAATCCATGCTGAGAGACTGTCCATGTAGAGTCTGAGCAGGTGGGTAAAACCTATTTTGAGCAAATTCACAGTGACATAAAATGTGGCTTATGGTGATTTAGTACCAGGAAATATTTGCTAAGTAGAAAGTCCCGGAAAGACCAATTTGAAAATCATTCTTAGTCAGGTGCAGCTTATAGTGGGCCTGGTCATAGGAAAACTATATCCAAGGCTTTTTCCACAGAAAATTACATTATTTACATGAAAAAAAAATCCAGGCTTGCATTTACCCTGTAACACCCTGTTATCTCATGATTATTTAAATGTTTCTGGCCACCATGCTGCCATTTCAGTTTATGTCCCCAAGGGAGAGTGGCCTATAGAAAGGAGAGAAAGGACATGTCTTGTTCTCAGGCCTGAACATGAAGTGTTTACAGTAATTGTTTTATGGGAAATGGGGTAAAATTGGGCTCATGAAAACCTGATGGGTGCTGAGAGATGGCTCAGCTCAGTGATATAGAGCACTTGCTGCTCTTCCAGAGAACTGGAGTTCAGTGCCCAGCACCCACATCCAGTGGCTCACAATGGTCTGTAACTCCAGATCCAGGGTACTGATAACCACTTCTGGCTTCTGCACACACACACATACAGATATAGACATAGGCACACAGCCACAAACACACACACACACACACACACACACACACACACTGAGAAATAATAAATCTTAAAGAAAAATGTACAGCAAAGCTACCGATGTACTGAAGTGAACTGAGCATTATCCTGGCCACCTGAGAAAGGGCTAAGAGTCTCTACCATCAGTACCCATGGGTTTTACTTTCTGCTATTAGCCTAGATTTGCTCTTTGACTCAGGAATAAAGTAGGGCCCTCTGGTCTTCTTTCCAAACACACTGGTGACTGCTACTAACTAGTATAATGAAGATCTAAGTTGTAGAAAGAAGAGGTACCTTTAGTTTGTTTTGTTTTGTGTTTTTGAGACAGGCTCTCATGTAACCAAGACTATCCCTGAATTTGCTATGTAGGAAGCATGACCTTGATCCTTTGGCTTTTCCTTCTCAAGTGCTGGAATCACAGGCATACTCGACCATGCCTGGCTGAAAGGCACTTTTGGGAGGTAATTTCTGGCAGTGGTTATGGCAGAGGAATAGAATTCCCTGTGTCAAGTAACTTGAGTTGAGAAGAGAAAATGTGAATGACCTTGAATGAGACTCTCTGCAACATATTATAGGACACAGGAAGCAGGGTCAGGATACTGAGATCCTGACAGGTACCTTGAAGTCTAGCCATGTGAGCCTATCAGCAAATGTCAGCATGACTGCTTAGAGAAACTTGTTAAAAAGAAAATACTGTTTGTCTTTGGATATCATACCAGTGAGCTGATAAACATACAGAGTAGCTTAATGGGCAACTGTATATTTAAGTACCAAAGACACAGATGTGAGAATGATCTGATTGTGTGTGACATCTGTCACCCCGATGATCACCAGGGTGGAGCTGACTGGGTTGGCTGGGTATGCAGGTGTCCCCTTCCTCCCTCCCTGCTCCATGTGTGTCCCTCCTAAAGTTGCGATGTTATGGGAGAGGGCAACCTACCCTGAATAGGGAAAGGTAAGAGGCTGGGTCTTAGGTCAAAGACTGCCCTGCTAGAGACCCCAGACAAGCTCTTAAGAAGCCTAGACAAGTCTCTTGTAGTGACAGTGTATGCAACTGGCAATTCCTAGTGGGAATTGCCTTTAGGAGGCAGGGTGGCAAAAGCCCAGGAATAGAAGTTCTTTCTATGGATACCAAGTCTAGGTTTAAAGCTTAGTTGGAGAGTCCAAGTCACCAAGTAGCTGCAGGACAGTCAGCTGAGAAATGAAGAACCACTAGAAACACATTTTACTTTCTTTCTAGGACAGAGCAAGGTGGAGTATGCTACTTCACATACAGGCTAGTGTCCCCACATAATATGATTCTAAGAAGACCAACTTCAGACATCTGGTCCTCTAATGCCTGTTCTCTAGTTAACAGACATGGGGGCCAACCTCAGACTCTAAAATCACCTTGAGAAGCCCTGAGAAAGGAAGACACAACTCCTACTGATTCTGCCTAGCATCCTGATCCCTAGACCCAGCTTTGCAGCTGAGTTCCTGTCAACAGACCTAGGAGGCATAAACATGGCCTGGGTGGAGATGTTTATAGCCATGGAACCAAAACACAGGAGGAGACAGGTGGGTGAAATTTGCCTAGGTTGCCTCCATGAAAATAAATCGTGAGTTTTTGTTCATTTAGGGGAAAATGGAGCCTTCCTGAAACAAACGTGTTCCCTAACTGCCCCCCAGATTTTTTAATGTGCCTTTTCATGGGTTTTGCTTTCAAATCTGCATGAATTATTTTTCTTCTATTAAATATTAATGTGCCTCTCTCAGTAAAAGAAGGGGGCAAATTAGGTCTGGTACACGTCTTCCCGACACTATTTACTGCTGCTAGGGGACTGAAGCAAATGCCAGCTCCCAACACATTATTAAATCAGGCCTGCACGGAGCCCAGATGTTACTCTGATCCAAGTGCAGTGAATGCAGGCGGAGAAACAAATAGGAGTGAGTACAGACCTGCTCTGGCCGGCTTTGTCTTCCTGCATCCTTGTCACACCTTCACAGCCTGCACTCTGCCCAGCCCACCTTTTCCACTCAGCATGTTCAGCTGGCCCTTTGAGAAAATTGCCCTCAGCTGGGCACAGCCTGCTGGTCCAGAACAGTAGTCCTGCGAAAGGAGATTTATTTTTTTAAGCCTGTTATTTTTTTCCCCCCAATGACTCTTTCTACTTGATTAGCTCAGGATCAATATGTCTGTGGGCAGAATGTGATGGAGAGAATGATTTATCAGTGTCAGAGGGAGGTGGCCTTTATTCCATGTGGTTGTCCTCTCCCTAGTACACACACACACACACACACACACACACACACACACACACACACACACACACACACAGAGAGAGAGAGAGAGAGAGAGAGAGAGAGAGAGAGAGAGAGAGGAAGAGAGAGATACTCCTCCTTTGTAATTCTTTCTTGATTTTTTTACTCATGTAAATTTTATCCACATTCACAGTCTAGATAAATTTGGCCTCTTTTCA
>PVIH01003152.1:109459-168188 GCA_004025045.1 Sigmodon hispidus | reverse complement strand
TGAACAGTGCCCATTCCCTTGATGTCTACAATATCACCCTTCTTATAGATTCGCATGTAAGTGCCCAAAGGAACAACTCCATGTTTCCTAAAAGGCCTGGAGAACATATAGCGAGTGCCACGCCTCTTTCCCTTGGTGTTCGTCATTTTGCCGAGTTACTGAAAGATGGCTGCCGCGGCCAAAAGGAAGTGGGCGGGGCCGCTGAACCCATGTTCTTGCACATATTAGGTAAGAACTCTACCACTGAACTACATCCGTAGCCCTCTTTCTTTCTTTTATTTAAAAAACAATTTATTTTTATTTTATGTGCACTGGTGTTTTGCCTGCATGTATGTGACTCCAAGATCTGACACTCTCACATAGACATACAATTGCAGGCTGCCATGAGGGTGACTGGAATTGAACCTGGGTCCTTTGAAAGTACATCCAAGTGCTCTTAACTGCTGAGCCATCTCTCCAGCCCCTCCTAGCTCTATTTTTTATAACAGTGATACATACTCTAGACCACTCATGAAAACTCTAATGCAAAAAAAAAAAAAAAAAAAAAAAAAGGAATCAATGAGTAAGTACAAAAATAAAAATAAAGGAGATGTGGTGATGGTTTGTAATTTGCAAAATGTAAATAAACTTCACTTTAATGACTGATCAAACAAGTCCTAGACATCTACCTTCCTGGACGTATTCTAGACATTGCAGTGATATTTGCAGAAATACTTGCTGATTTTCTAAGTGTAGCCTAGTGAGCCAATGACTCCATTCATAACCCTCTTGTTATTTGTTGTTCATTCTGGTCTTATTAATTTCTCTTTCCCTGGTCTTAGTACTGGGGGACCAGTGTGGCTTCTTACCATTGCTTGTTGGATTCATCAGCTCAGCTGCTGTAACAGTTGCATGGGATTGAATGCTGGAATTACTGGGTAAGAATTCTTTGAGAAAGAAATTAAGGCAAGTCTGCCAACAAAAAGATTGTCTGACAGCTCGGGGTTCCTGTGCGCTATATGACAAGAAGTTCTCTTAGCACGTCCCCATCTCATGCTCAGTCCACAGCTAAAAGCTTTAAAGGGGGTTAGAAAGGTCACCGGGAAGAGTAGCAAAATTTGCCAAGTCCAGAACCCACTTTGAGATCTAAAGTTAAGATTTTTTGTTAATTTTTGCATTTGCGTTCCCTGTCTATATCTTAAAACATCTTAGAATCTCACATATTGTTCACAACAAACTAAATTGTTGATAAATATGCTGATATTATAAGGCAAAGGATCATGGGAATGAAGTGGCCAGTCTATCATCTTGATTTCATACTGCTTCTTAGGTTAATGACAGAGTGAAAAAAGTTTTTAAACTCCTGCTCTTTTTTTTTTTTTTTTTTTTTTTTGAGGAGATGGACAGACTTTATTGGCAGACAAGTAACCATCTAGCACAGTCAGGGTCACAAGGGACATTTCCACCTCAGGCGCTGGGCGTATACTGCAGTGCAAGGCGATCAAAATCATTTTCCTTGGCCTGGTAGTCCTTGATAAAGGGATGGGTCCTGTGTGAATCCTTCAGCTGTGACAGGTATTGGTTTGTCACCTCAGGGGGCTTGCCTAGATGCTGTGACAGTACAATGAGGTTGATGAGAGTCTCAGGTGGCCACTGTCCTTGTCCAGCGCCTCCTGCAGCACGCCCTCCGCAGTCTCCCAGCGGCCTTGTGCTGCGCCTGGCCATTGAGCAGCAGTGTAGGGGAGCACTTGTCAGCAAGCTCCTGGAAGATGTAGTAAGCTTCCTGAAGCTTCTCGCCACCCACAGCCAGGTTGACCCAAGCAGTGGCCAACTGGGTGAGGGTGGCATCTTCATCTTGGTCCTGCATCCTCTTCAGCTCCTTCCGGGCCAGGTCCAGCCTGTCCAGTTTGAGGAGGATCTGAACTGTCATGGCTGTGCACTCGAGGCTGTGACCCTGGTGCAGGGTGTGAAGGGCTGCATCTGGATTCTGGTCATGGAAGTAGATGGAGGCAGCCATGAGCAGGAAGGTGGTATTGGTCACATCCACACTCCTGCTCATCTCCCGGTCCAGTTCCACCACAATGGCATCCCTCCGGTTCTCACTGGCAAGGTAGTCAGCAAACATGCGCACAGCCTGAAGTTCTGGGGAGGAGGGCTTGATCTCATCCAGACCACGCCGTACTTCCTCTGTGCCATGTACGCTCTGTACAGGAAGACATCCCTCTCCACTTCTCTCTCGGAACTAGACAGCTTCACTCGCTGCGCCTCGTTGATGCACTGCTGGTAGCTGCCGATGTAGAAAGCGTTCTTCACATCGAACAGCTTGTCTACCTCTCCGGAACCCGCAGAGGCCGTGCCGGGAGCTGGAGGAGCCATGTCAACAACCCTGAACCCAGTCCTCTTCCTGGAAGACACTAAACTCCTGCTCTTTTAAAGATGACTCTTAGTAATTTTATAGTTAATGATAAAGTGATTTCCACCTACATTTTAAATACTATTTTTGTTTTTGTTAAATCTTAAAATTTAGGTTTTTTACTTTGTTTTTTTTGTTTCATTTTAAAAGATTTATTTATTTATTATGTATATAGTATACAGAAGAGGACACCAGATGTCATTATAGATGGTTGTGAGCCACCATGTGGTTGCTGGGAATTGAACTCAGGACCTCTGGAAGAACAGTCAGTGTTCTTTTTTTTTTTTTTTTTTTAAAAAAAAAAAAAAAAAACAAAAAAAAACAAAAAAACTTGATTTATTTATTTGCCTTGGTGTTTGCCTGGAACTGGAACTACAGACAGTTGTTAGCTGCCATGTGGGCGCTGGGAATCTTGAACTCGGGTCCTCTGGAAGAGCAGACAATGCTCTTAACCGCTGAGCCATCTCTCCAGCCCCCAGTCAGTGTTCTTAACCTCTGAGTCACCTCTCCAGCCCTTTGTTTCATTTTAAACAGGATTTCTCTGTATAACAACAGCTCTGGTTGCCCTGGAACTGGCTTTGTAGAACAGGCTGGCTTTGGATTCACAGAGATCTGCCTACCGCTGCCTACCCAGTGCTGGGATTAAAGACTTGCACACACACACACACCACCCACTTAAACATTATTTGCAAATGAAGGTGATTGGAAAACTGTCAGGAGTGGATTCCCTCTGTCTATCCTCTGGTTTCCGAGGATCAGATTCAGGTTAGCAGGTTTAGGGCCAGTACTTTCCCCTCTGAGGTATCTTGCTGTCAGCATTTGTTTGCTTGTAGACAGGATCTCAGTATAGTTCTGGCTGGCCTAGAACTTGCAATGCTAGAATTAAAGGTATATACCACCAAGCCCAGTCCAACAAAATGGTTTTTAGTATACTCATGGAGAGGTTGAATTGCTACTACAATCACCTTTAGAAAGATTTTGAATTTTATAATTCAAAAAGAAATACCATGCTGAGGATTAAACACAGGGCCTTGCATATACTATGAAATATTTTCCAATCCATGAGTTTTTGAGTTGGGAGATGGCCACACTTTTTAGTCTAGGCTTGCCTCAAACTGTGATCCTTCTGCCTCAGCCTCCCACCTGCTGATCCTATAGGATGTGCTACCATAGCAACAAGACAATCTTCAGTCAGTAGCAGTCACTTGCCTTTACTAACAGACAACTGCCGTCCCACACCACGCAATCACTAGTGCCATTGTAGCTGTCCGTCAAAGAACCTTTCCCTTCTTCTCAGGTTCAATAAAGGAGTCTGCTGGGGCTGGAGAGATGGCTCGGCAGTTAAGAGCACCGTCTGCTCTTCCAGAGGACCAGGGTTTGATTCCCAGCACCCACATGGCAGCTAACAACTTCCAGTTCCAGGCAAACACCAAGGCAAATAAATAAATAAATAAAGTTTTTTTTTTTTCTTTTTTTTTTTCTTTTTCTTTTTTTCTTTTTCTTTTTTTTTTTTTTTTTAAAAAAGGAGTCTGCCGAGGTAAGCTGTCAATAGACTAACAGAAGAACAACATGCAAGTTTATTACACAAATAGGCATATCAGCAAAAAGCAAAACCCAATAACCCAACAAAATGTAGAGGTCTTGTGCATCCTTTCCACCAGGGAGAAGAAAGCAGAGGATGTAAAGAAGTTTAGAGAAAGCATAAGAAATTTATAAGGGGCTGGAGAGATGGCTCAGAGGTTAAGGGTACTGTCTGCTCTTCCAGAGGATCCAGGTTCAATTCCAGCACCTACATGGTGGCTCACAACCATCTGTGATGAGATCTGGTACCCTCTTCTGTACACTGTATACATAATAAATAAATAAATAAGTAAATAAATAAATAAATCTTTTTTTAAAAAAAGAAATTTGTAGGGAAGATAAAGGGGCTCTCAAGAGCAAACATGATCTCAAGAAAAAGTTTGACCTCTGGTTGGTGTTATCCTTGCTTGTCTAGTTGGATGCCTCCTAATTTCCTTCCTCTGGCAAGTTAAGTTTTTCCTGTTGCTGAGCTGTCTAGGGAGGAGATTAACAACTGGTGAGAGATCGGCATGATGCTGCGGCCTCAGGAGGTCGAGGCAGTAGGATAGTGAATTTGAGGCCAGCCTGAACTACAAAGTGAGACTTGTCTCAAAAACACCACCACCAAAAGCTGGGCAGTGGTGATGCAGGCCTTTAATCCCAGGACTCTTGGAGGCCGAAGCAGGGCAATCTCTGGGTTTGAGGCCAGCATGGTCTACAGAGTAAGTTCTAGGCCAGCCAGGGCTACACAGAGAAACCCTGCCTCAGAAAACTACAAAAAGAGAGAGAAAGGACAAGGAAGGAAGGAGGAGGAAGGAGGAGGAAGGAGGGAGGAAGGGAGGAAGGAAGGGAGGAAGGAAGGAAGGAAGGAAGGAGGAAGGAAGGAAGGAGGAAGAAAGGGAGGAAGGGAGGAAGGAAGGGAGGAGGAAGGGAGGAAGGAAGGAAGGAAAGGAGGAGAAAGGAAGGAAGGAAGGAGGAAGGAAGGAAGGAAGGAAGGAAAGGAGGAGAAAGGAAGGAAGGAAGGAGGAAGGAAGGAAGGAGGAAGGAAGGGAGGGAGGAGGAAGGGAGGAGGAAGAAAGGGAGGAGGAGGAAGGAAGGAAGGAGGAAGGAAGGAAGGAAGAAGGCACTGTCTGAGCAAGGCGTGGTATGTCCTGTAAGTCCTATGCTAATAGGAGGCAAAAAGCGGAGGACCATTTGAGCCCAGGAGTCCAAGGACAGACTGGGCAGCACACAGAGATCCTGTTTTTTGTTTTTCATTTTTAATGTGTGTGTATGTGTGTGTGTGTAAAAAGAAAAACAGACTTTGACAAAGAATTTGCTATGTTCATAGAACTGTTAGAGATTCAGAGACTTGGGATGTAGCTCAGTGGCAGAGCACTTGCCTGGCATGTGAAAGGCTCTGGGTTCAGTCCCCAGAACCACACAAAAAAGAGATTCAAGGGGGCTAGAGAGATGGCTCAGCAGTTAAGAGCACTGCCTGCTCTTCCAGAGGATCTGGGTTCAATTTCCAGCACCCACATGGAAGCTCACTGCTGTCTGTGACTCCGGTTCAGAGGATCTGACACCAATGCATATAAAATAAAGTTAAATAAATAAAAAAAGACTTAATATTCCTGAATATTGAGAGTAAAAGCAAGGAATAAAGACAGGAATAAGGTAAAGGAAGTTAAGCTGAGGCATGAAGCTGCAGCCTGTCCTTCGTTATACTGAAGTAAACAAGCAGTGGACAGCTGTTATAAGTGGTTTCTGGTCCAGATTTTTGGATCTAGATCAGAGGTTTAACTCACAGTCCCACAGAGACACTCAGAAGCTTATATTCATTTCTTGCTGATCAGCCTAGGGCCCAGGCATATTGCTAGCTAGCTCTTGATCTTAGACTAACCCATTTTGTTCAGTCATGTGGCTTGGTACCTTTTCTCAGAGCAGCATTTAGAACAAAACACAGTCCCACTACAGACAATTGAAGTGTGACATTAATCATTAACCTTTTAACTAGAAAATTGTCTTATGATACAATCAGTTCACAATCGCTCTGCTTCCACATTTTTTATTGCTAAAGTTTGTGTCTAGGAACGGAAAAAAATCATCATAGGGAGATATTGGAAGGCAAGATAATGGCAAATAAAATTTCCTAAAGATGTTTTGCATAACAACTTGGCAAACAGTACATCTGAGTAATGCTTAGCTACAAAGCTATTTTATATAGTTTGGAATTGCCACATTTTCCTAAAGATATTTGTTTTTAGTGTCTGGAAACAGTATTGTGTGGCATTTGGGAGAGAGAAGAATGAAAAGTCTAATATTTCCACCTTTTATTCCATGTTTTCAAAAGAATAAATGTATTGAGCATATTTTTGGGGTTGTTTTGTTTTGTTCTAATAGGGTCTCACTATGTAACCCTAGTTTTCTCAGAACTTCTTTCCTAGACCAGGTTGGCCTCAGACTCACAGAGATCTACCTGCCTCTGTCTCCCAAGTGCAGGGATTAAAGGTGTGTGCCTTCACCACTTGGCAGTTTGGGGGATTTTTTTTTTAACTTTATTTATTTATTTGCCTTGGTGTTTGCCTGGAACTGGAACTACAGACAGTTGTTAGCTGCCACGTGGGTGCTGGGAATCGAACCCGGGTCCTCTGGAAGAGCAGAGGGTGCTCTTAACCGCTGAGCCATCTCTCCAGCCCCGGGGGATTTTTGTTTTTAGAGCATTCTGGATACTAGCAGATGCACAAGGGGAAATTATTGATATAAGAACTATCCCTAAAATAATCTTCTCAAAAAGGAATGAGTCAGGTAGAAGGCAGTAATGTATTGTTACATTTATTTGTATTATTTTAATGTCTGTGTGTGTGTGTGTGTGTGTGTGTGTGTGCTCGTATGTGCATGTTCATACAGTAGAAGTCAGAAATGATAGATTCCGTTGGGCTTTGTGCCACAGGTGGTTCTGAATTGTTTGATGTAGGCGCTTAGAGTCAAACTCGGTTCTTTGCAAAAGCAATATGTGCTCTTAAACACTAAACCATCTCCAGCCTTTGTGATAATGGTTCAAATATTACAACGATGGCAATGATACTGTGTCATGTTGGAGGAGGTGGAGCATACCCTAGGATGCCCCAAAGAAGGGTCACATTCAGCCTTTTTATAAACTGTCTTTATAATTGATGTTTTGAATGCTATTTTTTTATAGTCCACTACTTTTTATTATTTATTTATTTATTTATTTATTTATTTATTTATTTATTTATTATGTATACAGTATACAGAAGAGGATACCAGATATCATTATAGATGGTTGTGAGCCACCATGTGGGTGCTGGGAATTGAACTCAGGACCTCTGGAAGCACAGTCAGTGCTCTTAACCCCTGAGCCATCTCTCCAGCTCCCTGAATGTTATTTTTTAAATTTATTCTTACTTTATGAGTATTGGTGTTTTGCCTGCTTGTATGTCTGGGTGGGTGTGTCAGACCCCCTAGAACTGAGTTGCAGACAGCTATGATTTACCATGAGGGTGCTGGGAATTGAACTTGGGTCCTCTGGAAGAGCAGACAGTGTTCTTAACTACTGAGCTAGCCCTCCAGTACCTTGAATGTTGTTTTTATTGTTATAGGGATTTTTTGTTTGTTTGTTTGGTTGGTTTTTGAGATAGGCTAACCTGAAACTCAATATGTAGCCAAGGATGGCTTTCAAATTCTGACCTTTCCATTCCATCCCTGAATGTAAGGATTTCAGGTTTATACTTTGTACCTGGCTATGTTTTGAAAAAAATTGAGATTAAAATCTAAACAAAGATTTTATTTTAAATATGCTTGGGGCTGGAGAGATGGCTTAGCAGTGAACAGCACTGGCTGTTCTTCCGGAGGACTCAGGTTCAGTTCCCAGCATCCACATGGCAGCTCGCTCCTGTGTGTAGCTCCAATTCCAGGGCTTCTGATACTCTCATACAGACACACATGGAGGCAAAACACCAATGCACATTAAATAAAAATAAATTGTATAAATTTACTGTATAATTTGTTTTCCTACCACAAAAAAGATTTAGAAAATTGGCCTTGGGGCTGGAGAGATGGCTCACCATCTGCTCTTCCAGAGGACCTGGGTTCGATTCCCAGCACCCACATGGCAGCTAACAGCTGTCTGTAGTTCCAGTTCCAGGCAAACACCAAGGCAAATAAATAAATAAAGTTTAAAAAAAAAAAAAAGAAAGAAAATTGGCCTTTAGCCAGGAATGGTGGTACACAATTAGAATCCAAGCATTTGAAAGGCTGGGGCAGGAGGATTGCTGTGAGTCCTAGGCTAAACTTAACTATGTCATAAGTTCCCTGCTAGCCTAGGCTAAAAGGCAAAATCTTGTCTCAAAGAACAAAAACCAAAAATTGAATCTTGAGAGATGGCTCAGCAGTTGAGAAAACTTTCTACTCTTCCAGAGGATCAAGTTTGATTCCTAGCAACCAGAGCAGGCCACCCCCACCCCCCAGCTCCAGAGTACTCAATTCTGACCTCCAAGGACGATGGAATATATGTGACATACACACAGACACAGACACACAGACACAGACACACACACATACACACAGACAGACAGACACACACACACATACACACAAAATTACTCTTTAACTCTAAGGAAGAAGTTTAATTCAAGCAGAAGTTCACATTTTAAAGCATAATTAGTTTTGCTTGGAAACAATCCCTAAGTATTTAATTGGTTTTAACTAGCGGAATTCAAGATTGGGAAATGAGAAATTCATCTTGGATGCAGGTTTTTCTTTGTTTTAGGAAGCCTCTACAAAGGGTGGATGTGTGCTAATGTTGTTCAGGGTGAAGGTCGGGAGTTTGGGTATTACAGTAGCTTTATCACTGCACAGATTGTGCCCCTGAAATTATCTTTGTAATTTCTGAAGGCAGATAGTTCAGCACAGTTATTTGGAGGTCAGTGTGAAGGGCCAGATAAATATTTATCGCAAGACAGAAAAGCTAGACTGCAAGGCCATAAGAAGGTCTTGTTTTTAAACTTGAGTGCATTTAGCCTCTGAATGAGAAAAATGTGGACTTGCTTAATAACTGGAGAAAGTATTGGAAAATTATCAAACATCTGTAGAACGTGCAATAAATAAATTATTCATTATGATCCTCCCACTCCTGCCTCAAGGCATAAAGAAACTTATAGGATCAAATATTTTTGTCTTGCTTTATGTTCTTAGTTGGCTTTTCACTTTGATTATTATTTATTGGACACTTCTGGGATTGTGGCAGCAGAAGATTTGGTCACTGCTCTCTATGTCACAACTCTTCCTAAAGAAAAATGATTTTTTTTCACATATTACTTAACTGTATGAAATAATAGAGGATGCCAGGCAGTGGTGGTGCACACCTTTAGTCCCAGCACCTAGGAGGCAGAGGCAAATGGATCTCTGCCTGGAGTTCTAGGCCAGCCTGGTCTACAAGATGAGTTCCAGGACAGTCAGGGCTACACAGAGAAACCCTGTCTCCAAAACAACCAACCAACCAAACAACCAACCAACCAACCAACCAACCACAACAAAAATAAATTTACAAAAGAATTCAAAGATGGAATAATTATTCTTTTTTAGATCTGGGCCAGTGAATTCTTTTTTTAAGAAATCATTACATTTATTTTTAAATTTGTATGTATATGTCTAGGGGTATTTGAGTATCTTGACACTTGTGTAGGAGTTAGTAGAGAGCAACTTTTGGGAGTTGGCTGTCTTCTTGCACTCTGTGATCCACGTTATCAGACTCAGATTACCAGGATAAACTGAGGACAAACATCTTCCTGCTGGGCCATTTGCATGGCCCCATGCCATCCTTTTACAGGTGGTATTGTCTAACTTGACTGAAGGATGGCAAGAATTAATGACACAATCAGAAGGTAAAGTACATCCTTGGCAGACAAAACAACCCAGTGCAAAGGCTCAAGGTCCTGTGTGCCGGAGGAACTGTGACTTATTTGGTGACGGAGCTCTGCCAGCGCAGATAGTTTGACTATTTTCTTTGTACCCTGTACACCAGACAGGATGGAGCCTGCCTCGTGTACAGGAATAAATGAGAGAGGACCTTGTGCATTTCCTTCTTTCTTTCTTTCTTTTTTCTTTTGGGACAGGGTTTTTCTGTGTAACCCCGGCTGTCCTGAAACTTACTCTATAGACCAGGTTGGCCTCAAACTCACAGAGATTTGCCTTCCCTTGACTCTCAAATGCTGGGATCAAAGGTGTGCACCACCGTAGCCCAGTGACCTTGTGCACTTCTAAGGAGTATGGCTATAAAATCATGTCTCCTAAATTAGTTACTTTTCTGTTGCTTCAGTAACATACCGTGATTGTGGCTACTCTTAAAGGCAGAGTTTATTAAGAATATATGGTTCTAGAGGAATTAGAGTTCATCTTGGTGAATAGGCATGACTGCCAAAGGAGGCACAGTGGCAGGCCCAGGAAGCTGAGTGATCACGTCTTTCCATAAGCACAAAACAGGAGATCAAACCAAAAGTGGGGCAAGGTTGTATAATTTGTATATCTACCCCCTAGTGACATACTCCCTCCAGCAGGGCTATGTCTTCTAAACTTCCCCCAACAGTGCCACCAACTGGAATGAAGTGTTGAAAATGACCAACCCTGTGGGGATCATTTTTCATTCAAACCATTAAACCTACCTTTGGTTTACTTAGAAGTCAGTAAGCAAAGAAATCTTGACAATTTAGTTTCAGGAGTCAGCCCCTAAGCAAAAAGAAAGGAAGGAAACAGAACTCAGAACAGGGATACTATCTATACCCTTACTGTGGGCTAGTTGCCTTATATGACATGGCAAATGGCTACTTTTCTAACTGTGCCTTCCAATCTCCAACATACTAGACTCCTTTAAAAAATTTTTTTTTGAGATAAGATCTCACTGTACAACTTTGGCTGTCCTGGAAGTCATTATGTAGGCGTTGGCCTTGAACACAGAGTTGCCCCTGCCAAGTGCTGGGATTAAAAGCATGTACCACTTTGTCTGACCCTATGTTTGTGTGTGTGTGTGTGTGTGTTCATGTCATGGTATGCATATGGATGCTAAAAGACAATTCCATACAGTCAGTTTTCCTGTTGCACCTTTATATGGAATCTGCGGACCAGGCTCAGCCTTCAGACTTTTATGGCCAATGCTTTTACCTGCTGAGACATCCTTTTTTGTTGTTTGCTTTTCAGGACAGTTTCAGAGCTGCCCTGGAATTCACATTTAGATCAGATCCATCTGCCTCTGCCTCCCAAGTGCTGAGACTAAAGGCGAGCACCAGCTCCTTGACAAATCGTTTTATTGGCTCCTTTTGTCTAGTTTTTTTTTTTAATATTTATTTTTATTTTATGTGAATTGGTGTTTTGCCTGCATGTATAACTGTGTAAGGGTGTCAGATCTTGGAATTACAGACAGATGTTAGCTGCCATGTGGATGCTGGGACTCAAACTCAGGTCCTCGTGGCTACTCTTGGAGCAACAGAGCCAGTGTCTGGCGTGAGTAAGAAGAGCTCTTATGGAGTAGAGAGTACAGGGTAAACTAAGAAAATTGTGGAATTGTGGGAAATACAGGGCTTGTGAGATGGCCCAATGAGTAAGGTACTTGCTGTGCAATCTGAGAATCCTGGAATTATCCTTTACCCCAATAACAATAATATAATAATAATAATAATATACTTTTTAAAGTTGTGGAAAATTTAAGTCTTCTTTGGAGAATTTCTTTTTTTTCAGGGGTGGGCATGGGGGTTTGAGAGAAGGTCTCCCTATGTAGCTGTAGCTGTCCTGGAATTTATTATGTAGACCTGGTTGACCTCGAACTCAGAGATCTACCTGCCTCAGCCTCCTGAATGCTGGGACTAACAGTGTTCCCTTTAAATTTCTTTAAATTTCAGCTTTAAATTTCTACATAGCTTTTCTTTTGTTTTTTTAAAAAAATTGAAGATTTATGTGCATGTATCTGTGTGAAGATATGTGCACATGGGTAAACATGTCCCTTGGAGGTTAGAAGGTGTTTGATCTCTTGGAGCTGCAGTTACAGAAGTTTGTGAGACACTTGACATGAATGCTGGGGTGCAAATTCTGGTCCTCCTGAGTGAACTGCAATGGCTTTTGTGGCTGAGCCTCCTCTCCAGCTCCTAAACAGCTTTATTTTCTGTCCTGACCTGGATAGTGTCAACCATTGGGCATTTGCTTTGTTTTTCTTCTAGCGTTTTTTTTTTTTCTTTTTAATGATCATAAGGTTTATTCTTAAATATATTTTCTTTTTTTTTTTTAAACTTTATTATTTATTTATTTATTTATTTATTTATTTGCCTTGGTGTTTGCCTGGAACTGGAACCACAGACAGTTGTTAGCTGCCATGTGGGTGCTGAGAATCGAACCCGGGTCCTCTGGAAGAGCAGACGGTGCTCTCAACCACTGAGCCATCTCTCCAGCCCCGGTTTATTCTTATAAGGATTCAGTATTTCTGAGCTCAGGCAACTTCTTTGTGTCTTCATTATTAAACATGGGCTCACCTTGGACTTTACTCCAGTTTCAGTTCTACCCATCTGTTTAAGCCAATCAGTTGGCTTCTGTCTGTAATCACAGCACTGCAGAGTCAGGACAGTATATCGAGACTGTCTCAATTGAACCCCAACACTAGTGTCCCCTCCTAGCCTGGGCTCTGCTTTGTTTCTGTCAGCTCTCTAATTCAAAGGGAAGGCAGTCTTCATGAAGGATCGTAATATACGACCAGTCCCCTCATTCCTGGGTTCCTTACCTCCAAGTTATCCCTGTATGTTAGGATACCTTCTTACTTGTTGGGCTTTTGGTACCTGGAGTACTAAGGGTTAGTTTTTGAATATGGTGCTGCTGCCAAGGCTTTTCACACTACTAAGGGTCTCCCTCTAGTCATGTAGTAGGATTCTATTTCTAACTCTTCTGATGTTAGATTTGGTCATGTGACTTTCCTAGCCAATGTGAATGCACATTGCTTTTGGTAGATTTTTTTTTTTTTTAAACAGTCAAGAGCAAGACATTGAGCATCTAGCAATTAAATCTTATAATCCGAGGGCTAGAGGGATGGCTCAGAGGTTAAGAGCACCGGCTGGTCTTCCAGAGGTCCTGAGTTCAATTCCCAGCAACCACATGGTGGCTCACAACCATCTGTAATGACATTTGGTACCCTCTTCTGGCTTTCATGCATACAAGCAGAACACTGTATACATACAAATAAATAAATAATTAAAAAAAAATCTTATAATCCCCACTCTGGCAATCTTGAAAGCCTATGTCTTTGTGAAGCATCCAGCAATCCAGTGACCTCAGTGATTGTAGTAAGTAGTGTACCTGAAAGGTATGCTATTTTGAGTTTTGTAGAT
Organism: Sigmodon hispidus; assembly: GCA_004025045.1. Classification (NCBI taxonomy): domain Eukaryota; kingdom Metazoa; phylum Chordata; class Mammalia; order Rodentia; family Cricetidae; genus Sigmodon; species Sigmodon hispidus. The sequence continues at coordinate 154,874 of PVIH01003152.1, read as the reverse complement.
CTACAGGACACATTCTTAACCACTGGAAGCCCTGGTAACTGACATTTCTAAGATGGGTCCTTCTTTGAGGGTTGTACTTGACTAAGGTCATCTTCCATCCCTCTGTGCAGTCTCTATAAAACAACTGGTTGATAGAGACCTGGTGTCCTGTCACATTTTAGGATAACACTGAAAAGCCACCCCTAATTCCAGAGCCCCTGCATATTGGCTGAAACTTCCTTCACAACTGTGTTACAAGTCAGTCCCCTCATACTTTCTAGTCTTGCCTTCCTTGGTCTCATGGAGACGTTCTTCAGTGGCAGACAAACCCCACTCATGATATGTCCTAACACTTCTACCAAACACAAAACAGGGTACATTCATTTTTGTCTCATTAAGCTAACAAGACCTGTGTGATATTATTAACCTAGCCCATCCTGATCACTAGATACCAGATCTTACCACTTTATCAGTTCTGTTCTTTTTTTTTTCTTTTCTTTTCTTTTTTTTTTTTTTTAAAAAAAAACTTTATTTATTTATTTGCCTTGGTGTTTGCCTGGAACTGGAACTACAGACAGTTGTTAGCTGCCATGTGGGTGCTGGGAATCGAACCCGGGTCCTCTGGAAGAGCAGATGGTGCTCTTAACCGCTGAGCCATCTCTCCAGCCCCTCAGTTCTGTTCTTATGTTAGATTTGCATTGCCCTCTTCTGTAGTAGATTAAGTCATTGCTAAATTTTAATTCTTCGAGATGTTCTTTCTCACTGTGAACAGTCACATTTCAACTCAGAGATTGACTGTAAGGGCAACAGAGAAGGAGCAAGGGCTGCATATCAAGGTCTCCTGATTAATTATGCCTGCTAAGCTAGTGGCATGAACTTTTTCCACAGGAACTTCCTAAGACTTCTTTACTACATAATTTATGACACATTTATAACATGTACAAGGACACATATTGTTTTTTAGGAAAATTTTATGCAAATAATAATTGAATAATAAAGTGCTTGACCTCAATTCGAGGAAGAAAAATTGTATTTCACCAGCTAATAAGCTTCCTGCACCTTCAATATCTGTCATTTCTCTGAGATCTAGATCTTATGTCTTGAAAGCTAAATTTTAAAACAATGCCAGTTTCTTATTTTAGGCCTCTTAGGCAAAACAAAATATGGTAGTAAAGCTAAACAGTCAATGCATATGCTCTTTATTTTTCAAAAGGGATTTTATTACATAGAAAAAAAATTTCTCTGCCTAAAGGATAAACAGCATAAAAATATTTCAGCTAAAAAAAGAGCCCTGGGCAGGTATTACCACAACTCTTAATTATAGCAGATATTTACTATGATAACAGAAACCAGTTTAAGGAATGTGATTTATTAACATCACGTTCAGATAAAGAGATAAAAGACTTGGATAAGCAAGCGAACAGTAAGGCTCGAGGAGTGTATTTATGAATGCATCCTGGAACAGCATTTAGCCACAATGAAAGACCGGCAAAACCAGCCTTCAGAGCAGCCTTTCTGCCTACCGGGAGAAGAGAGGGCTAGACTTCATCTCTTAAGATCGCCCTCCCACGCTATTTTTTCCACCTCGCAGTTAAAGAATTAAACCCAGACTTCCGATCATGGCGCCAAGCACGCCACCTTCTCCCCTAGCAAAATCCCACCCAAGTCGGCTGACTATCCCGCAGGGGATAGTCACAGTCCCCTCCCCTATCTTGGTTGCCTGAGTCCAACCAAACTGAGATTTAAAAAAGAAAGGTTTGGAGCGATCCAAGGAAACTACGGTGCCGGTGCCGACCAGACCTTCTCCATTGGTGGAGTGAGGAGACAGGCTCCCACTCCATACCTGGAGGCAATAGCTTTGCAGTTTTCCTTATCGAGGCTCAGCAAAGCCCCTGCAAAGCTCCTCCAGCCTTTGGGAACAAAACCCTCCCTGGGAGAGGTGCAAGGCGCCCGGCGAGCGCGATTTTAAGTTTCCAATCCCCGCAATCGCTCAGCAGCTTTGTCATCTAAGGAGGCCGCGGGGACGGCTGCTCGAGGAAAGGCCGACACCGGCTAGCGCGCACACGTCAGCTTCGCAGTCTTCGCCACTGAGGCTGAGGCTTTTGTTTGCACCGCAAGGGGAGGGGAAATGCGACCGCCGCGGCCGGGGATTCTCAGGGAAACCGAGGAGGAAGCTCCCGCCGCTGCAAACAGCAGGGGCAGCATGTCCTCCAGGCTTTTCACCCACATCCCAGAGTAGCACTGGCCAGGGCTGAACAAAAGATGCGGACGCCCGCCCTCTCTTACATGCTCGCACACATTGCCGCACCATCCACGTGCGGACGGTACGCGTGTGTAAGGAGACACACTTAGCCGCCAGCCCCACGCCGGCCCCACCCTACTCGGGGCCACTCGGCCGCCAGACGCCCAGCCAGGGCCTGGGAGCGAGGGGCGGGGCCGGGCGGGGCCGCGAGCGCGCGTGCGCAGTGCGCCTGTGCCGAGCGGCGGCCGCCCGCGCTGCTGCAGCACAGGCCCGAGACAGACAGGGGTCGGGGAGAGAGCCGGAGACAGAGGAGGAGGCGGCGGCGGAGGCGGGGCGACTCCGGTGACCGGGAGCGCCTCAGACTGGCAGCTGCGGCGACTCCCCCCTTTGTGTCTGGTCTGCTCGGAGCCACTGGAAGCGCTTCCCGGAGGGGCGCAGGGTGTTTTGCAAGCTCTGGTGCCCACCCCTTCCTCGGCCACCTACGTCCGTCTTCCCGCCGCCCCCCGCCCTCGGCCCGCGACGCCCGAGCTCCACCCGGAGCCCAGAGCTGCGGAGAACCAGGCGGTGGTGGCGGCGGCGGCTTCCTCGGGGCTTGCTGTGATTCTCTCCCTCGAGCCATCGACGGGAGAAGACTGGGCTCCGGGCTAGGGCGAGCGGCTGGAATAGCCGAGAGCGAGGCCGCGGGCGGAGCGCCCTCCGAGGGCCAGCCGGAGCAGCCCCGCACCTCCCCGCGTGTCGCTCTCCGGGGCTAGCCGGGCCGCCGCGACCCTCCCTCCCATCCCCCGCGCCCCGAGGCCCGGCCTGCGCGACCCTCGCGCGATTGTTCCGAGGAAGCTGCGGGCTCGCCCATGGAGACTGGCACATTTTTCGACCGGGTCGGCGGAGAGGATTTGTTGATGTCGAAATCCGAGTGAAGGAAGCAGCGAAGCGAAACTTTCAAAGGAGCCCTGCTGTCCTTTGCAGTCGGGAGCGATGCGACTCGGGCGGCCGGGCGCCGCTGCCTGCCCCGCTTCGCCGTCCCCGGCGGTCGGGAACTTGTTCTGATCCTCAGTGCCCCCATCGAGTCCCCGCCCTCCACCTTCTGCACTCTGGATATGTTTTCTCCCAGATCTGGATATTTTTTTGATATCGTGAAGCTACGAGGAAAATAATTGCAAGGATTTCTCCTGGGCTCCCTGCTTCTTCCCCACGGACATGCCTTATGTTTGGGGAGCCGAGGCACCCCGTCCTAGGCTGATGGAGCCCCCCAGCCACGAGGGAGCGAAATGAAGGGAAATTCTGCAGTGGAATGAGAGCTCTACATCTAGGTCCTCGCATCTGCCATTTGTCCTTTCAAACTGCATTGTAATCCGGGCAGGATACAGACGGAGAGAGGAGCAGCCTCCTGGCCGGATTTCTCCGCCCGAATTTACTTTCCAGATTTCTTTTCTTTGCCCTCCTGCTTCTTGTCTGGCCCAGGGATGACTTCCTCCCTGCAGCGACCCTGTCGGGTGCCCTGGCTACTATGGGCCGTCCTGCTGGTCAGCACTACGGCTGGTGAGTAGCCCTGGGTGGCGCGTCCGGGCTGCTACCCCAGCGGGTGGCGAGGGAGGGAGCCCGCAGAGGCCGAGGCCTGTGCTCGCCCTTCTCAACGTGTGCTCGCCGATCCCGGTGGAAGAACCTGCCAGGGAAATCACCTTCTGTGTTTTCTTGTAGTTTCCCATCCCTACTCCCGTATTCCCTGACCCCTCCCCCATGGGGGGAGGGAAAGACATATTGGGTGTGGTATCTTGACATTTTTAGCTGTGAGGTAATGCAAGGATTAAAAATAATATTTTAATCACTAGTGATCTGTGTCTATTAGAAGATTTTGGAGAGCTGGTAGGATTTTCTTTTTAATCTAAGGAAGCAGATTTGGTTTATAATGAAAAGAACTAAACACACACTTGATTAAACCTTATTTTTACATTTAGATCATTCTTTGGGAATCCACGTTACTTTTCGTTATTTAAAAATGTTACCTGATGAGTAGAATAAATGTTGAGGAAGCCAGAGTGTGAAAATCTTGATACATTGTATAATACTGTTTGTTGCTGCCATCATTAATATTATTTTGCTCTCAAGAATCTTAACTAGTCTCTGTTTTTTCATCCTAGACATTTGTACTTTGTATGCTTTTGGAATTACTGTTGGGCACGCAAGTGTTTTGATAACTTTACTATTAGTCATCTGGCGTCTGTTGGCTTTCCTGTCATTGAGACAACTTTGACCTCGCAACAGACTTCTAGGAGATTTGACTCCTGAAAGTTCTTTGACATTTACTAACGTGTGAAAGGAAATGGTACTCCCCTTTCCTTTGGCCATTTCCTTTTTAATTCTCAGTCGCCTTGAGAAAAAAACAAAACAAAACAAAAAAAACCCAACTCATGTTCTCATTGCAGTTATTTTCAAGCAACAGTTTTTGTGATTTACTTTTAGAAAATTTCAGGAATGAATTTTTAAATTAGTCACATGAAGTATGCATTTAAAAATGAGTAGACAAAAGTAATGGTTTTCCAGTTTTTTTAAAAGTAATTTTCACGTTCAATAACATTTTCATTGCTGTGTTTTACACACAGGTTGTTTAATTTACATATTAAAGGTCAGTAAAGGTCTGTATTGAGAAAATACTGAAAGCAAATTTGAAGTTTCCTTTTGTGAATTTGATACTATTGTGTGTTGTTGATTAATATTTAGGTTTTTTTTTTTTTGGTTGTGAAATTAGTCTTTAACGACTGAGCTATCTCTCCAGTCCATTATAGCTAGAATTTTAATAGTGAATCTATGTAGTGTTAAAAATAATTGGAAGATCTGATTTGATTACATCTTAAAACTTGATGTTTTAATATTTTTGATCATTTCAATTCTTTTTGATGCAAAAACTAAACAGTTTTTCTCTAAATTTCTTTGTTAACTGTTTAAATTCTCTAGTCACAAGTCATGTGGTTCCTGTAAAATATGAAAAGTAAAAATGGCCTTGACACGTAAGCAGTTATTCTTTAAGCAGAAATACAAAAATATTTTTTGTTTTTCTTAAATTTTTTGATCTTTTTAGAATGCAGATTCTCATTTATAGTGTTGTGCTCATCATTTTGTGACCAGAACTGATAAAAATCAGAGAAAAATGACATTAATTTCAAAGTAATTTCTATTTGGTAAATGAACTTTGTTCTTTTTAAAAAGGTTATATTTAAAGAATCCTTGAATAAAAGTGATTTTAGTCCTTTTTTGTGTGTTATATAGTCCCAAGTAATGACAGTTTTGAAGATGGATTTCAGAGCTGTAATAGCTGGTGTTTACTGAGTGTTTGCTGTGCACCAGCAAATATTAAAAGAGCTTCACATATATTTTCTCCTGACAGTTTTGTATCCTAGATTTTTACACACACACACACACACACACACACAGAGAGAGAGAGAGAGAGAGAGAGAGAGAGAGAGAGAGAGAGAGAGAATTAAGCCCAGAATTTTAAGTAACTCATCACATTAAGTTGAGGAGCCAAGATTATAGCCTGAGTCCTTCCCCACCTTCTTGGTGCTAACAACACTAAGAGCCAGCAGCAACTTCCTCTCCCTATAACTGGAACATGAAAATTGAAAGGTAGCTTGGAAGTTTATAAAATATTGGTACAAGTACTGATCATGCACTGCCATGGTTCTGAATGTGTAAAAATTTTGTCCAACAGGAGGATCTCTGTGAGTTCGAGGTCAGCCTAGTCTACCTAGTGAGTTGTAGCCTGGGCTACATAGAGAAACCCAGCCCCCCAATAAAATAAAATAAAATAAAACCTAAAACCAACACACCAAACAAAAAACAACATTTTCTGATAGTGGGTTGGCTAGTAGTTCAGTTTCATTAAGTACCAAGTTACCAGGGATCGTCTCTGTAGATGTAGTATATATTGATGGAGTGATGTAACTGGTAGATGCAATTAATGTAGTTGAATAGGAAAAAAATGTTGCAAGACTAATAGATATGTCATTCTTTGGTGATAAGTCATCTTTGTTGCTGGTGGTGTTTAGAGGCAATGTGTCCCGCAACTCTGTGCAGTCTAGTTTGGATTTAAGCTTTGGCCATACTGATAGTCCTGCCTCAGCTTCCCAGGTGCTGGGATTCAGGTTCGAGCCACCAGATTTGGTTTACTAGATAAATACTTTTTTTAAAATCTCGTTTTTTTTTTTTTTTAAAAAAAAAAACTTTATTTTATTTATTTATTTATTTGCCTTGGTGTTTGCCTGGAACTGGAACTACAGACAGTTGTTAGCTACCATGTGGGTGCTGGGAATCGAACCCGGGTCCTCTGGAAGAGCAGACGGCGCTCTTAACCGCTGAGCCATCTCTCCAGCCCCTAAAATCTCGTTTTAACTTTGATTAATTCTTAGACTTCTTAATTCTAAGAATAGTTGGTGTGCACAAAACTGGAATAAAAAATATAATTGTTTAAAATGAATTATTTTAATAAAAATTTATTAAATGCACTGCAGTTTTAATTAGTAAATTCAGGCTTCCTTAATGATCATTTTTGTAATACATTTGCAATAATTCTCTTATCTATAGTTTTGCATCTATCTATCAGTTTTACATCTCTTCAGAAATATAATTATCTAAAGTGCAAGAATCATCTCTAGCATTATTCAGTGATTAGTGAATTTTGTCAAGTAACTGTAATTTTAATACTCTTCATTTGTGTTTCCTAGTTTGGACAACAGTTACCTGAAATTCTTGATAATTCTTCCCCCCTGTGGTCTAATTATACTGAATTATACAACATATTTTTTGGGGAGGTGGGTTAACTCCAAAGAGTCTTAAAAGATGCATTTAAGAACAAATGTTTTTTATCATCAGTGCTAATTGATTCTAAGTATGGTTGTTTTTTGCTACAAGATAATTTGCAGCCACAAAGTCTTCATATCGTGTAACAATCATTTATTTCATTTCATTTGTGTCCTTGTGGGCTCAAATCTGGAGAGAAAGCAGTATGTACTACCTAGGAGGAGCATGTGTCAAGGCAGAGACAGAAAGGCAAGAGGGCAAGCCAATCCCACTGGCTTATTTCCAGAGTCTGTTCCTATTGAGTCATACCTCCACGTGAAAAGACACAGTGTATGAAGTAGTACATTCTGCATCTAACAAGGCTACATATAACATATGGATGCATCATATACCACAGAGGAAGGAAGAATTTAGTCCACAGAGAATTGGGAAGATGCCACAGTGGTTTCTACATCCTGGAGCATCTCCTGTGTGTGATGCTAGGGTTTGGTGTTGTCTGTGCAATGTAAGATGTCTACAGCTACACCTTTCCTGCTTTAAGGGCTGAAGTTTGTCTTTTCCTTTCTTTTGGTTCTGGAGAATCAAGAGCCCTCTGCCACTGAGATGCAACCCTAATTGCCTAACTGAAGGCCAACTTTTTTTTTTTTTTTAACATTTAAGAGAAGAATTTAAATAGTGGTTTCTGATGGGTGAGTTCTAGGTATTAAGTGAAGTTGAAATAAATAAGGTAATTTTACTACTGGCCATGGCACTTATTTTGGCACCTATTTATTCAGCTTTGTTGTTGAATATCAGTTTTGGGTGTTTGTCTTCTCCCAACTAATAATTGTATATACAGTACAGAATTCAGCCAGGGTACACACTTTAATTCTGGTACTCAGGAGGCAGAGAGGCAGGCAGATCTTTTGAGGTCTGGGATAGCCAGGGCTACAAAGAGAAGCCCTGTCTCAAAACAAAACAAAATAAAATGTATCTTTTATAATGTTAAGGATTAGATTCAGGGCTTCCTGCATACCAGGCAGACATGCTTATCACTGAGCTATATTTTGAGATTGCTTTGTAATCTGCCATATTGCTATGCACATAAAGAATGTTTAGGAAATACGTAGTGGAATGAACCATAAAAAGGAATTGAGGGCTGGAGAGATGGCTTAGAGGTTATGAGCACTTGCTGCTCTTGCTGAGAATCTAGTTTGGTTTCCAGCACCCACCCATCCACATGGCAGGTCAGAACCATCATTCACTTCATTTCCAGGAGATCTGACCTTTTATTCTGGCCTTTGCAGGTACCAGGCCTACAAATGGTATACTTAACGTACATGTAAGCAAACTATTTGTCCACATAAAATAAATCTGTTAAAAAATGGAAAGATTTTGAAACTTCTTTTATTTTAGCATACATATCCAAAGACAAGTTTGTGGAGTCATTTCTCTCCTTTCACTTTTATGTGGGTTTTGGGAACTGAGTTCAAGTTGCCAGACCTGTTGGCAGGCAGGCACCTTTTTCCACTGAGCCTCTGAATAGCTGACTTTTTCTTGGTCCTAAGAATGATACATTATTTAGTGACAAAGGCTTTGCTCACTCAATCTTATATGTTAGTTTAATTTTTATTTTTGTTTGTTTGTTTCTTGTAGTACTGGGGATCAAATCAGGCTCTTGTGTGTGCCAGGGAAGTACTCTTTTGGGCTGCATTTTCAGCCTTATTTTTTTATTTTGGACATTTTACTTTCTACTTCTCACCAAACCAAAACTTGTTAGTAGAAAGAATTGTGTATGTTTTTTAAAAATTACTTTTAATTTAGTTGACATACAAAGCAAGGGCCTGCATTATATGTAAGTGGGTTTTTTGTTTTAAATACTTGCTTATTTATTTTATGTGTGGGTGCACAAGTAGAGGTCAGAGGACATCATTTCAGGGTTTGCTTCTCTCTGCCTCATATTTGAGGAAGAATCTCTTGTTATTTCTGATGGTGTTACTGTGATGAACGTGAGCTTCCTGCTAGTTCTCTTTTCTGTCTCCTATTAGAGTGCTGGAATTACAGATGGAAGCCACCACATCCGTTATTTTTTTTTAATGTAGTTTTTAGGGATGAGATTTAGGTTGCCAGGGTAACACAACAAATGCTTTTACCCATTGAGCCATTTTGATGGTCCTTTAGTGGTTTTAATTTTCATAAGTTCCTATGATTATTGTTGATGAAATATAAATGGATTAGTGCTAAACTAAATTAGGTAACACTGTTTTGGTTTTAGTTATAAACTAATATTCTATGGAGCTCCCCTCAAGGTGGAACAATTTCTATCCATAGAATGACAACTGGATTCTAATTCGATTGATGCTTTTTGTAAAAAAACACAGGGCTGAATATCTAGAAATTAATTATATCTTTTGTAACACATATAGGGACTTACTACATACTACTAGACTGTGTTCCCTTTACAGTTACATTTTCTAATTTTTGTTATGAGGTCTCATAATATAGCTCAGGCTGGTATAAAATTTGCCTCAGTTTTTCAAGTTCTGAGATTTTTATAGACATATACCATGTTTGGCCCTAAAACCTGGCTGTGGATGATTTAGTCTTAAGCCCTTTTCAAAAGCAGTGAAGATGACTGAGTACAGCAGACTTTAGTTACTTGAGACAAGGTCTTCTGTTGCTTGGCTAGCTTTGAACTTTAGACTGAGGCTGGCCTTGAGTTTACCTTCTACCATCCCTCCCAGGTGATGAAATACAAGGTAGACTTGTTTGAAAACATTTCTTTTTTTGATCTGTGAGATGGATATGATAAGAATATATATATATAATTTATGAATATCTAATGTGGTATTAGAAATAAGCTGATAATAAATGACAGGATTTAAAAAATTATTATTTTGTGTGTATGATTTTTTTTTTGTTTGGATGTATGTCTGTGTATCATGTGTGTGCCTGGTGCTTGCAGAGGTTAGAAGAAGGAATTATAGATACCCTGGAATTGGAGTTAAAGAGTCCAATTGTGAGTCGCCTACCCTGTAGGTGCTGGGAATCAAAGAAGAGCAACCAGTGCTTTTAACTGCTGAGCCATTTCTCCAGCCCTGACAAAAAGGATTTTACTCATTTTTAAAGTAATTAGGTATTTTATTAGTATTAGAAAATAATTTTATTTTGAATTTGCTTGATATAATTATAGTAATATTTAATCATATTAAATGTATAATCATAATATATTTAAAATAATTTATGGGGGCTGGAGAGATGGCTCAGAGGTTGAGAGCACTGACTGTTCTTCCAGAAGTTCTGAGTTCAATTTCCAGCTACCACATGGTGGCTCATAACCATAATGAGATCTGGTACCCTTTTCTGTATACTGTATACACAACAAATAAATAAATATTTTTAAATTATGAATTTAATTCCTATAAAATTAGTGCTATGTATTCTGAAAAAATCACTACGTAAATTTGACCTTTGATTTAAATAAGACAAAAGTGATCAGAGAAGAAAATATGACCAGTGTATTTTCACAATCTCAGTTATTTCACATTTTAATTATCACTTGTTTATCACTTAAGCTGTATGGATTTAATGACTTTTAGAAGAAAGTATGAATTTCTGTTGGACAGAAAAATTTTAGGATGTATTGCCTTAACCAAATGTGTGTATTCTTTTATTATTAATACAGTACTTGACAAAAAGAGCTTAACCTTTTACAGTTTCTGTTCAAATATGCATAACTGGAGTGGAGGATAGGTAGAGGAGTGTTAGGATAGGGAGGATCTAGAAGGGGGAACTGAAGTGTCCAGCTTGCAAACATCTATTATGCATCCTATTTACAGTTATTTTGTAAATCTTACAGGGTGATACAAAGAAAAGACAACCTGCCTGTGCTCAGCCATCTCATGTCATGATGGTTATCTCATGACACAAGATACAAGTTAGATTGCATGCTGTTTGAAGCAAGGATGGGCACTTGGTGAACTGTCAGAATTTTAAAGTTTCTTTCTGCTACTTACCTATTTTGATGTCTCTGGGTATCTTTTTGCTCTTCTTAATTTTCTTCTAAAATACACCTCCTCCATCCAGCTCTCTTAGAAAGAGCAGTGAAGACAGAGCTTCTGGTTTCCCTTCCTGAGGTTCTTTCTTTCCTTCTGCTGCTTCCTACTGCAGATGCTACCAGGACTACTTTCTTTAACCGTTTCTTAAAGTTAGCACCTTGCTGTGTAACCTGGCCAGCTTAGCCTCCGCCTTGTGACAGTCTTCCTCTTAGCCGAGAATACTGAGTGAGCCACCACACCCAGAGAGCAGTAGTTTATAGCAACTGCCTTTTGACTTATTTCTTCTACTGCTCCTCTCCTGCTGATTTCCCTCTTTGCTACTCCTCTCCTAGGCTTTAGTTGTCTTTGATGTCTAAGTGAACTGTGCACCTAGAACTGGAAGTCTTAAATTCCTGCTAGTTTACTGCTAGTTTACTTTGAGCACATTCTCCTTTTTGGCATTTGGGAATTGAGGTGTGGCCTAGATGACACTGTACTTATGCAGTGTTTTTGCATATTGAATGAGACAAGCCAGTGATCCACATAATTATTAGTAGGTATATAAACACTTTGAATGATAATTTGCTTATTTGTTTTGTGTGTTTTTTCTCTTTCTCTGATGATGGTCAAATTTTACAAGTCTTTGTGCATGCTAGGCAAGCTATCCTCCTGTGATACACCGAGGGGCCCCAGTATTTCACGTTTACCTTAGATTGGGGACATTTTGAGGCATTCTAAAATTGTAACAAATTATACTGAGAAAAACATAATGTAATTAAAAATGTTTTATATTGACTGTTGAAATAGCCCAACAAAAGTGTAAAGAAGGGTTCTTTGGACCTATTCTTTAATGAAAATAGAAGAGTATGGGGCTGGAGAGATGGCTCAGAGGTTGAGAGCACTGACTGTTCTTCCAGAGGTCCAGAGTTCAATTCCCAGCAACCACATAGTGGCTCACAACCATCTATAATGACATCTGGTACCCTCTTCTGTATACTGTATACATAATAAATAAATTGAAAAAATAGAAGAGCGATACACAGCAATGATGTAAGGAGTGCTCTAAAAATAGTTGGTATCCTAAAAATTTAAGATTGGAAAGAACTTTAAGGTTTACTTTAATAATTAGAAGTTAGTAAAGATTAGTTCATCTGGGTCGAGTGTGGACACCTTAAATCTCAGCATAGGGGAGACAGAGGCAGATGGAATTTAGGCCTGCTTGGGCTATGTAGAGAAACCCTGTTAGAGAGAGAGAGAGAGAGAGAGAGAGAGAGAGAGAGAGAGAGAGAGAGAGAGATTTGTTCGATATCTTGTCTGCCATTTTTCTTCCCAGCCTTTAAATTTAAAGTAAATAATGCAAAGGTTAGTTTCAGCTTAATCTTTGACCCAGGTATCATATATTTTAAATCAATGAGATCTAGTTAATTATTTAAGTTTCCTCTTTGTTTGTGAAGCAGGGTATCACTTTGTAGCCCAGTCTAGCGGTTCCCCTACCTCAGCCTCCCAAGTGCTGGCTGGGATTATAGGCTTAAGCCAACATACATACATGGCTTGATATTTGAACTTCTGTTAACATGACTTTTGTTTCCTGCATTTTTGTTTGAACAGTGATGAAAATTGAACCTAGGACATTCCGTTCATGGTAGGCAAGCACTAACCACTGAGATATTTTTCAGGTCTTAGAAAAATTTAAATGGGGGCTGGAGAGATGGCTCAGCGGTTAAGAGCACTGACTGTTCTTCCAGAGGACCTGAGTTTGATCCCAGCATCCACATGGCAGCTAACAACTGTCTGTAATTCCAAGATCTGACACCCTTACAGTTATATATGCAGGCAAAACACCAATTCACATAAAATAAAAATAAATATTAAAAAAAGAAAAATTTAAATCTTGCTTTGCTGATTTTTTATTCATATGCTATATAATTCAGCCACTTACAACATACAGTTTAGTGGATTTTGTTATAATATGTATAATATTTATACCATTACCATTTATAGCATTTACCACTTTAAGCTGTTTTGTTTATTTTATTTTTTTTAATATTTATTTTTATTTTTATGTGAATTGGTGTTTTGCCTGCATGTATAACTGTGTAAGGGTGTCAGATCTTGGGATTACAGGCAGTTGTTAGCTGCCATGTGGATGCTGGGAATCAAACTCTGATCCTCCGGAAGAAGCTGAGCCATCTCTCCAGCCCCTTTATTTTGTTTTTTGAGATAGGGTTTCTCTTTGTAGCTCTGGAACTCACTTTGTAGGCCAGGCTATTCTCAAACTGAAAGATCTCTCTGCTTCTGCCTCCTGAATGCTGGGATAAAAGGCATGTGTCACCACTACCCAGCTCATTTTAAGCATCTTTAAATGTACATATTCACAATGTAAATTGTGTAGTAGTATATGTCTTTATTCCCAGCAGGCAGGTAAATCTATGAGTCTACATAGTGAGTTCCAGGAGAGCCAGAGCTACACAGAGAAATTCTATCTCTAAAAAAAACAAAAAACAAAACAAAATAAAAACTCCTCAAACCCCAAGCAAACAAAAAAACAAAACTCAATACAGGATAGAACATTCTTGTACCCATCTAATGGGTACAGAAGGAATTGCACCTAAGTATAGGGTGTTGCCAAGGAATTATGAATTTTTAACAGTGAAAAATAATGTCTGGAAAGATGAGAGGTAAACATGTGATTACTTAGCACTGCTCTTTAAAGGTATAATTTAGCATCCTGTTCTGTTTAGCACTATAACAAGCACGAGTAATTATACTTCTCCATGATGAAATGTGAAGTGTGTAAAGGAGTTGCTCATCCATGGGGTTAGTTGAAGCAATTTCTCCATTTGAGGAAGCTATCAGGTGAGGAGGGTCTTTGTAGATGATTGTATCCTTTCTAGAGTGTTACTTGGTATAGTTACTTCTTTCATTTTGACACATCATGAAACCTGCATCATAACAGAAAGTCTCAATGAGCTCTGCTAAGTAATTGTGTGTGCATGCATGGCTTGCATGCACATGGACCTCAGAGGACAGCTTGTGGCCATGAGTTGTCTGTTTCTACCTCGTGGGGCCTTGGGATTGAATTCCAATGATTACATTTGGAGCCCAGCACCTTTACCCACAAAGCCATCTCTATGACTCTTAAAATTCATCATTGAGTTTTAATTAGTGCTCAGTACTTTTGTTTCTGTTGAATTTTTGAGCTCTTTAAGTCTGTAATACTCAGTGTCTAATATAAGCCTAGAAATGTTACCTTTTCTTTCTGCTTGTGGGTTACAGGAATCAAACTCAGGTCTACAGGCTTGCTCAGTAAGCATCACTTTCCTAATCTTGTATATATTTTTATAATTTTTTGCAATCATGGGTTCAAAACTAGGACCTTACACTTGCTAGGCAAGCACCATCATCACTTAGTAGTCTCTGTACTACTTTTAAACTTTGCTGTAAAGCAAAAACTACTCCAAAATAAAAATTTGTGAAAAAAGTACATATACTTATTTCAGAAATATTAGAAGATATCAGAAAAATAATGAAGAATAATAGGGAAAAAATAACAACCCTTACCTAGATATGAGACTTTCAATATCATACTCTGTCCCTACTCCAGAACTGAGCATTGGACTGTCTTGTGTGAGAGCACTACCATAAACCCCTTCTTGCGTATCTTAATTTTGATTGAAATGTTTTTCATGCAACCATTTTAAAGTTACACAGTGCTACATATTGGTATATGTACATGTGTAGCCTTCAAATCTAGTTTTTAATAATTAATTTGTAACCAATTATAACTAATACATTAATTTGAAGGTCTCACCATGCTGGCCAGAACCCCTCAGCCTCCTGAATGAGGGGACTTTGGTGGCTGCCACTTTTTCTTTGTGGGTTGTGTATCTGACACTAGGTAATTTTATCCAGTCTTAGGACTTTAGTTGGCACCTAGAGGCTAAGCTTCAAATTTCTTTCCTAAACTTGCCTTTTTTTTTTTTTTTTGTGATAATGGAGACTAAGTTTATGTGTCTTTGACTTGTGCATGCTGGGTAAGCCCTGGATATCTTAAACTTGTCCAAAATTGAGCTGAGGGGTGCTTTCAGTTAGTCTTGTAAACTAGATGTGTCATTCAGCAAATTGGGAATTCTTTTCTAGTTGTTTAATCTGCAAACAGGCGATGTCTCTCTCTCTCTCTCTCTCTCTCTCTCTCTCTCATTTCATTCATTCTGTCAAAGCCTATAGGTTATCTTCATATGTGTGGGTTCTGACTGCTTTTTACCAATTCCACTGCTGCCACCTTTATCTAGATACTACCAACACTTTATCACTAGTCTTTTTTTTCTCTGTTAATATCTGTGCTGACTATAATCTTTTAATATAGTAGCCTTTCTGACCCTTATCTTGGTCTTCTTTTTGTTTGTTTTTTGGTTTTTCCAGGGATTGAATTTAGGACTTTACCTGTGCTAGGTATCTTCAGTCCCTTTTACTTTTTATTTTGAGACAGTTTTAGAAAGTTGTCTGGGCTTGCACTGAATCCAAGAGGTAGCCCAAGTTGACCTTAAAACGTATGATCCTCCTGCCTCAGCCTTGACAGTAGCTAGGATTATAGACCTGCATCACCAGGCCCAGTTTAAATCATGACATTAATTTATCCAGTACCTGTTCATGTCACTTGGAATAATACAAGTCATTTAAAATTCCTATAACAAATTTGGCATAATGATAAAGCCTGTAATTTCAGCATTTGGAAAGTGGAGGTAAGGGACTCAGATGTCAAGGCCATCTGGGTTACATAGTTCAAGAATGCCTGAGATGCATTATACTCTATAAAACAAAACACTCCATGTATAATCTAGCCCTACTGTTTATGGCCTCATAAACCAGTTTCTCTCTTGCTCAACTTTAATCCTGCATTTTAGTACAAAGAATTAAACATTCAGAAAGTTAAATGTTTTAGAAAAGGTAAAGTTTAAGTTGCCTTATACTATATAATTTGATAGTGGCTACAATTAATGAGTAGATCTGTATGCTGAATGAGTAAGGGCGGAATCACAAACAGTTATTTGTTTGTTTTTTTTTGAGACAGAGTTTTTCTTGTGTAGCCTTGGCTGTCCTGGAACTTGCTGTGTAGACCAGGCTGGCCTCAATTCTTATAAATTTTTTAGAGGTTTATTTATGTTTATTTACATGTATGAATGTCTTGCTGGCATGTATGTATGTGCATCACATGTATGCCTGGTGCCCTTGGAGGCCAGAATAAAGTATTGGAGCCCATGGAACTGGAGTCGCCTGAATGCTGGGAGCTGAGCTAAGGTCCTGCAGAGCAGCAAGTGCTCTAGCCATCCTTCCAGCCCCTGCGCTTCCTGGGTGCTTAGATGCCGAAGTTCTTTTCATATCTACTGTTATCTCATTCTCCCCTAAATAGACCGAGCAATATTATTTTTTCTGTTTTCTTTCCTGTGTATCTATGGCTTAGCTTTGAACCAGGGTCTAAAGCGTTTACCATGGAGCTCCCACTTAACCCACTATTATTATTGGTTTTTTGTAGATGAGTACACTGACTTAAGTGGGGGACTAGAGATTAAGTTCAGGCCTTTTGCTCCAAAGCAGGACATTCATATAGCATACAGTGTTAACCTGTAGGTAGAAAAGGACTTGTAAACTGTGTGTGATGGCCTGTAATCTCAGCACTTGGGAATTCAAGGCCACTCTGGGAAACAATGAAACTGTTTCTCAAAAGTTATCCTCCACCCCTAATCAAATTTAAAAACCTTGACTGTGCTGTCATTGTAGCTCCCTTTGTGTATAGGAAAACCCAGGCTTAATCCCTAACACTGCACACACTGGTGGTTCAGTGTCATCCCAGGCTGGGTTAATCTGGACTACATACAAACCCTACATTAAAGCTGGGCAGTGGTAGTCCATGCCTTTAATCCCAGCACTGGGAGGCAGAGACCAGCCTGGTCTACAGACACAGAGTTCCAGGACAGTCAAGGCTACACAGAGAAACCTTGTCTTAGAAAACCAAAACCAAACCAAACAAAAAACTCTCAATGCATTTAAAACAAACAAACAATAATAAAAATATTTTAGATATCTAAAAAATCTTACATTTAATTATTCAAAAATAATTGATCACCTGAATTGTGCCTCTGTTGTAGTTTTTTATTTTGCTATTAGATTATAGCAGATATTTGAGGTTTTGTTTTCATTTGTAATGTTCAAATGTTGATGGATAATAAAACCTTTCCTTGAAGATGAAACTTCTGTTGTGGAGAACAACAGTTAGAGTAGGAGTGTGATGATGACATAATTTAGTTAAGGATGTGTTTACAATGTTTCCATGTGTTCATAGTGATTAGAATCCCTAGGGACCAGTGCAGCATGAAACCAACTCTCTATTTAGTGACTACACCAAAAGCAGTGTTGGTGTGATAAGAAAGAAAGATTAAAACCAGCCAAATGAAATTTTTCCTTAACTTTTTGGAGCACAGTTTTACATGGATATGGTTGTAGGGTTGTTTTTATCCTTTGGCCAGAACTCATGTGTTAGCTTGATGAAATGTTAAAAAAAATGCTAATTTATAAATTTATTTTATCTTTTAGCACTAATCTTTTCCCATTTATACAGCTACTCTCTAGGAATCATTGTTTTATCCATGTGCATAGATTTCTGAGAAATTCTTTCTTTCTTTTTTTTTTTTTAAACTTTATTATTATTTTTATGTGAATTGGTGTTTTGCTTGCATGTGTGAGGGTGTCAGATCTTGGAATTACAGACAGTTGTTAGCTGCCATGTGGATGCTGGGAATCGAACTCAGGTCCTCTGGAAGAACAGTCATTTCTCTTAACCGCTGAGCCATCTCTCCAGCCTCCGAAATTCTACTTTCTAAGTCTTTTTTTTTTTTTTTTTTTGAGACGGGCTCTCTATTACATAGCTCTGGCCCACCTGGAACACCTGTAGACTAGACAGGTCTTGAACTCACAGATTTGCCTGCCTCTGCCCTGCATAGGCATTGTATAGCACCACCACTCCAGGTTTAGCCATTCTTTTAAAAGCAAAATATTAGGTTGGGGGACTGGAGAGATGTTGTAGTGGTGATGAGCACTGGCTATTCTAACAGAGGACCCAGGTTCTGTTCTCAGCACTTACAGGGACTTCACAACCACCTGCAAATCCAGTCACAGGGGATCCAGTGCCCTCTTCTGGCTTCCAGAGGCACCAGGCACGCACATGGTACACAGACGCAGCAGTGGAGGCAAAATACTTGTCTTAGGTTTTTTTAGTGTTGTCAAGAGACACTACCACCATAGCAGCTCTTATAAAGAAAAACATTTAATTGAGGTGAGGTGGCAACTTACACTTTCAGAGTTCATTATCATGGAGGGACTTGGTAGTGTGCAACCTGACATAGTGCTGAGAGGTAACTGAAAGCCCTACATCTTGCAGGCAACAGGATGTGGTATGTCTCACTTTTTTAGCATATATGAGACCTCAAAAAGTCTGCCTCCACAGTGACACACTTCCTCCATAAGGCCATACCTACTCCACAAAGTCACACCTCCTAATAGTGCCACTCCTTGTGAGTTTCTGGGAACCAATTATATTCAAACTACCACAACACTCAAACACTTAATAAATTCAAAATCTTTTATTTTTAATTTAATTTTTTTATTTTTTTGCTAAACAGTAGGCCCCTTGGCCCATGGTTCCATCCTCATCATTAGTAAAAATGATTGTATTTGGTAGTAAGTTCAGCTTTAAGGATCTAGTAGACTCCTCCATCTCCTGATCACTACCTAAATACTCCTAGCTTGTCTAACCTTTTTGAAGCTTTATAAATTTATATGTAGTTTTGATATTGGAGAATTCTATGACTATTACTTTTTAAAAATATTTTATTTTTATTTTATGTGAATTGGTGTTTTTCCTGCATGTATAACTGTGTAAGGGTGTCAGATCTTAGAATTACAGACAGTTGTTAGCTGCCATTTGGATGCTGGGAATCAAACTCAGGTCCTCCGGAAGAACAGTCAGTGCTCTTAACCCCTGAGCCATCTCTCCAGCCCTTACTTTTTAAAAAAAAATTTTTAAGAGAAGGTCCTGCTGTGTAGTCCAATAGCCTAGAATTCTTAATGAAGAATAGAGTAGTCAACATTCTGGAGATATGACATCTGGAGTATATGTAATGTGTCTAAGTGTAGCTTCTTGTCTTAGCCTCTTAGGTACTTAATTGTAGATGTGCACCGCCATATCTAGCTTGGAGATATTACTTAAAGGAAATAATTGTATTTGAAGGAGAACTCTGAATGATGAAATAAATAACAATGTCAAAAGGAAGTTAAGAAGTAGTAGTACTAAATTACCAAAAGGATGTCCTTTTGGTCTGCATTATTCATTGTGTAAATTAGGTGAGCTGATTCTTGAAATCTTCCCAGCCTATTAGACTTATTTAGGCCACTAATTATAGCATTTGTTGTTTAGAACATGACATCTTTTTGTTAAGGTGCTAAGAGAGATTCCTGTGAGATTCAGCTGAGTCATATCCTTAGCAATTGTCATGAGAATTATGTTGGAGAAGCAGTGAATTTCTACAGCAAATGGATGTTTCATTGTTATTTAAAGGAACTAGTTTTTATAAAGGACTTACCAAAAAATAACCCCAGCACCTATAAAATAATACTTGTATGTTAGCTACTCAGAGAGTAACAAGTTAAATGAGATAATTGCTATTTATCAATAGTATCTTTTTCATTTTGAGTGTCTGCTATGTATCAAGTATAGGCCAGGCTGATTTTTATCATCACCCTTACCCCCAGCCCCCAGTTTTTCTGTGTAGCCCTGGCTATTCTGGAACTTGCTCTGTAGACCAGGCTGGCCTGGAACTCAGAAATACACTTGCCTTTGCCTCCAGGGGGCTGGGACTAAAGGCATACACCAGTGCTATCCGGCTAGTTATTTTTATTTATTCATTTGCCTGTGCATGAACACATGTGTGGAGGTCAGAAGACAATTTGAGAGTTCTTTTATTATGTAGACTCCAGACATAAAACTTAGGTCACCATGCCTGACTGGCATATACTTTTAACAGTATCAATTACTTACTGTTATTTGTTACAAATGTTCTAGGTAGAGGTATTGTGCTAAATGCTTTACTTTGCTTCATTTGGTTATTACAAGCTTTGCTACAAGTGTAATTTTTTTACATATACAGATATTTAGGCATAGAAATTCCTGGAATGTAGCAGACCTTAATTCAACCTAGGATTATTTTGGCTTTGAAAACTTTCTCCCAGCACTTAAGATGCACAGGCAGGTGGATCTCTGAGTTCCAGGCCAGCCTAGTCTACAGAAAGAATTCCAGGACAGCCAGGGCTACACAGAGAAATCTTGTCTTGAAAACCAAACCAAACCAAACCTAAACAAAACAAACCCTCCAAAGTTTCTAATTATTTATTTTTCTGTTGCTGGACCGTACCCATGTCAGGCAAATGCTCCTTCACTTTTGGGGGGGGTTGGAAAGAAGACAGGCTCTCTTTATAGCCCATGATAACATGAAACTAACTGTGTAGCCAAGGCTGTCCTCGAACTTGAGGCAGTATTCTTGGCTTAGCTGTCAGTGTGCTGAAATTATAGTTGTTAGCCATTATACTCACATTCCAAATTTTGATTTTTAATTATGCTTCCTCTCAATACATTTTCATGTTATAAGGGAGAATTGATCATACTGAGATATCCTTAATGTTTACATTCTGTGAATTGTTTTCTCTGTAAATTTAGCAAGTTAGGATAAATTGATTACTTCAAAGTAATTTTGTAGTATTTAGTTTATTAGCCGAAAATTTTCTATTTGATCAGCTGTTTTGTATTTATCATTATATTCATTAAATATCTATCATGTGTAATTGTGTTAGAGTACTAAAGTGTGAATTATGGTTTCAACATTTAATTGTATGTGTTAAGCTGTTAAATTGTGAGGTAAAATAACAGATTTGGATAGGTAAGTGGTGACACATGCCTATAGTCCCGGCAGCTAGGTGAGCTAAGGTTGGGGATCACCCGTGAGTTTGAGACCAACCTAAGCAATATAGCTACACCCTCATCTCTAAGTAAATAGCTGGAGAACAATTCTGTTAGCTAGTTTTAAGTCAACTTGCACAGCTAGAGTTATCTGAAAGGAGGGAACCTCAAATGAAAAAATGCCTCCATAAGATCTGACTATAGGGGCTGGAGAGATGGCTCAGCGGTTAAGAGCACTGACTGCTTTTTCAGAGGACCCGGGTTCAATTCCCAGCACCCACATGGCAGCTCACAACTGTCTGTAACTCTAGCTTCAGGGCAAAAACATCACTGTACATAAAATAATATAAATAAATCTTTTAAAAAATCTGACTATAGGGCATTTTCTTATTAGTGGTTGATGGGGAATGGCCAAGACCATTATGTAGAGGCATCCTTGGGCTTCTGGCCCTGGGTTCTATAAGTGCGCAGGCTGAGTAAGCCAAGAGGAACAAGCCAGTAAGCTCTGTTAGCTCCTGCTTCAGGTTCCTGCCCAGTTGTAAGTTCCTGCCCTGGCTTCCCTCAAAGGACTGTGACTGGGTATATAAGCTAAATAATCCCTTTCCTCTACAAGTTGCGTTTGATTGTGGTGTTTTAACACAGCAATAATAATCCTAACTAGGACAACAACCAAAATACAAAATGGAATGAGAGATATAGAATGCATATAGGCAGTAATAAAATGCTAGTAACAGTATAGACCATTGTACAAGTCGCTTTGACTGTACAGGTAGTAAAAGGGTTAACATTTCCTTTAGGTTTAGTTAAGGAACTGGAGTTCCTTGGAAGAGCGACCAGGTGGAGAAGGCACTGGAACCAAATACCTAGTAAATATAGGAGCCAGTTGTAAATAGAATGAGCTGAGCTGTGGTAGGAAGGCAGTGCTTATCTGGAACATGTTAGCTTAGTCATTATGCTTAGCTTTGAACATTTGAGATTTAACTAATGAAGCATCATCCTTGTGGTGGTTTGAATAAGATTGGCTCTCATAAGCTCTTCTATTTCAGTGCTTAAAAATCGGGGAGTGGCACTGCTTGAGAAGGAAGATTAGGAGGTCTGTCCTTGTTGGAATGGGTGTGGCTTTATTTGAGGAAGTCTGTCACTGGGGGATGGGTTTTGAGGTTTTAAAAGCCCAAGTCAGGCCCAATGGCTCTCTTTCTTCCTCCTGTCTGTGGATCTGGATGTAGAACTCCCAGCTGCTTCTCCAGCACCATGTCTACCTTCATACCACTATGTCCCACCATGATGATAATGGACTAAACTTCTGAAACTGTAAGCAAGCCCCAATTACATGTTTTCTTTTTATCAGAGTTGCTGTGGTCATGGTGTCTCTTCTCAGCAATAGAACAGTGAATCTTATAAGAATAACATGTCAGTACAAAAGGATATGCACATGATCTCAAAAATGTTTAAAGTTGCATTACCAGCCACATTCTCACATTATAGCTATTCTTTTGTTTGTGTCCTTTTGAGACAAGGTCTTGTTATGTAGCCTAGGTTGGCCTTAATCTCTCAGTTTTATTGCTGTAGTTGCCCAAGTACTGGAATTATAAGAATGTACCATCATGACCAGCAGTACTTTGATTCTTGAAAGACTTGGATGATGTTTAGCCAAATTGTTTGACCATGAAAAAGTTATGGAATAGGAAATACTTGAAAATCAAAATTAAAAACTGAACATAGAGATATAGGAAATGAAATCCCATTTTAATTATTAAATAACATATTAAAATAACCAGTCCATCAAAGATAGTTTAATGCTTGAACTTTGTGGGAATCAGGTCTAGTGATATGCATATGTAGTCCTAACAACTCAGGAGGCTGAGGTGGGAAAGTGAGGCCAGATCTTTTATGACATCCAGAGCAACACAATTAGTTCCTTATTTTATTTTTTTAAATATTTATTTTTATTTTATGTGAATTGGTGGTTTGCTTGCATGTATAACTTTGTAAGAGTGTCAGATCTTGGAATTACAGACATTTGTTAGCTGCCATGTGGATGCTGGGAATTGAACTCAGGTCCTCTGGAAGAACAGTCAGTGCTCTTAACCGCTGAGCCGTCTCTCCAGCCCTCTAGTCCCTTATTTTAAGACAGAATAACAAATTATATATATAATATATATATATATTATATACAAAATTTGTTTATTTATCTTTTTTCAAGAAGAAACTATGTGTGTGTGTGTGTGTGTGTGTGTGTGTGTGTAAGAGAGAGAGAGAAAGTGTTTCTTTGTGTGGCCCTGGCTATCCTGGGACTCTCTTTGTGTAGATCAGGTTGGCCTTGAACTCAGATCCACCTATGTCCTCAGTGCTGGGATTAAAGACCCACCATTGTCTAAGTCTCATGATAGATTTTAAAAGTCATCACTAAAACCTGGGCATAGTGGTGCATGTCTTTAATCCCAGTAATCAGTAGGCTGAGGCAAGTGGATCTCTGAGTTCCAGCTTGGCCTACATTGCGAGTTCCAGGCCAGCTAGAGTTTCATAGTGAGACTTTATCTCAAAAATTAAAACCAAGCCAAACTCAAATCACCACTAAGAAAGAAAATGTCAATTAGATTATGAAACTGTTGTGATTGTAAGACGAGTCCTGCAGGGTGTGGTGGCACATGCATTTAATCCCAACACTTGGGAGGCAGAGTGACTAAAAAAAAAGAGTGATTTCAGTTTCAAGTATGTGAAAATGTGAGATGGAATATAAACACTTGCCAGGTTGTGGTGTACATCTTTAATTGCGGTACTCAGGAGGCAGAGGCAGACAGTTCTCTATGAATAAAAAACCTCAACAAACCCATTAAAGGGTAAAAACATGATAGAGGCAGTGATCGCACATGACTTTAATCCCAGCACTCAGGAGACAGAGGCAGGTGGATCTCTGAGTTTGAGGCCAGCCTGATCTACAGAGTGAGTGCTAAGACAGGACAGGCTCCATGGAGAGCTACACAGACAGAGAAACCTTGTCTCAAAAAAACCCACCTCCTCCCAAAAAAACCCAAGCCAAACCAACCAACCAACCAAACAAACAGACTAAACCTCCCCATGAAATACAGCATACAGTATAACAAGAAAATTAAGCCATCTTTTAAGTTCCTCAAGCTTATTACACACACATGTATGCACATTTATTTTTGAGACAAGTTTTCTAGCCTTGGCTGTCCTAAAACTCACAGTGTAGACCAGGTTGATTCAGAGAGCCACTTTCCTCCCTCTCTTAAGCACTGGATCCCTCCAAAAAGCTTTTTCCCTGGAACTGCAGTTTTACAGATTGTGATGAGCTGCCCTTAAGTGCTGAGAATTGAACCTGAGCCTTCTGGAACAGCAGCCAGTGCTGTTAACTGCTGAACCATCTCTACAGTCCCTCCAAAAAAAGTTTTAAAAAATATTTTCTATTTAAATTTTTTTCCTTTTTTCTTTTTTGAGACCGAGTTTTCTTTGTGTAATAGTCCTGGCTATCTTGGAACTGTTTTGTAGATCAGGTTGGCCTTGACCTCATTGAGATCTGGTTGCCTCTTCCTCCTACCTTATTGGAGTAAAGACATGTCCCACCACTGCCTGGCAATTTTTTTTTTAATTAATATTTTTTACTTTTGGATGAGGTAGCAAGCTCAGCAGAGGGATCTCTGTGACTTGGCAGCCAACATGGTCTTCCATAGAGTTGTAAGCCAGTTAGGGCTATATGTTGAGACCCTGTCTTTGAAAAAAAATACATATATTCTTAGAGAATTTCATGAACACACACATGCTTTTTTTTTTTTTTTTTTTTTTTAATAGGGTTTCTTTGTATAGCTCTGGCTGTCCTGCAACTCTGTAGCTCAAGCTGGCCTCAGTCTCACAGAGATCTACCTGTCTCTGCTTCCTGAGTCCTGGGATTGAAGTTGTGCTCCACCATCGTCCAACCATACATATACTTTGATCATATTCATTCCTACTTTTTCTTCTGAAAAATTTTAAAGCAGGATAATTTATGATCTAATTTGCTTATCTCAAAAATTGCTTGTAGGTAGAGAAAGGTTAGAAATGACCTGTGAGAGAAGAATCAGGAGACTGATTGGTCAGTTTGGATAAGGGCAGCAGCAACTGGTCATGTTGTGTCATTGCCCATCTACTTTTGTGATGTACCATTTTTTGACTAGTAAGAACTTTTAGATTTAGACTCTTTAATTGAATTAGTTAAAAAAAAAAACCCTATTTCACTGAAATGTTTGTTTTAGAGGTCTCTGTTACTCCAGGTTTTCAATGTACGTTACAAATGTATATTGGTTCTAAGTGTACTTTTTTATTTATGAGAAACTATAAACATGGAAAATTCTTCTCTTGGGATAATTAAAAGAATGGAGATAGAGTTGCTCCTCCTGACTACCTTTATTATGCAGAGACTACTAATTTCCAGTCTTGTGGCTCAGCAAATGAGGACCTTCCTGTTTGTCCTGATCTTAAAAGACTGTTATTGCAGCATTCAGGGACATGGGCCATGTGTCATTTGTATTCTCATTTAAAGGGCATGTAACTTTTTTTTTCCTGACATAGGCCAATAGTCAGTGTATCACTTTGAGCCTGTTGTGTTTTTGTTGACACTCCTCCCCACATCATAAGGACATGCTCTTTTATGGTTTTGTTTGGTCAGCACAGCATTTTCTTATTCTTAGTTATTTTAAAATAACTAAGTTTGGAGTTATTTGGTGTTGTCAGTTTTCATAATTGGATTAGATTTATAGAATTACTGCAAGTTGTTATAACTGCAGAGCCTCTGATGTCTCACTCCCTCACCCTCCACCAAAAAGGAAAAAAGAAAAGAAAAGAAAATGTTAGGTAATGGCTGGGGATTGGGTTGGGGGAGAGCCAAATATGGAGTGCAGTGGGGCACAGCTAAATCAAGGATAGCCTTGAGCTCACCTTGCTCAGGGATGCTTGGAGAGGGGAGTGAAGTCAGGGCTGAGACATGGCTACTCACTGAGGACAGCACTGTCCAGAGTTGATGCTGTTCCTCATATCCCATTGATTCTTTCTCCTTGGGAGATTACAGAGCTTAAGCTAATTTGTATCACTGCAATACTCTTCCTAAAATACTTGTCCTTTGTATCAGATGAAACTTATGTTGGGAAGCCTTCCCTTCTCCACAGAAACACTCTCCTTGGTGTGGAGATTTTATGAGCCCAAATGAATTCATAGCAAGGTCTCTGTGAGGTGCAGTCACAGGCCATCTCTTTCTTTGTGGGCTGAGTAGGTTCTAGAGTTACTACTCACTTAAAAAAAATCCATGTCTGTTGTCATTTTCTTTTTCTTTTTTTTTTTTTTTTTAAAAGATTTATTTATTTATTATGCATACAGTTTTACAGAAGAGGGCACCAGACCTCATCATAGATGGTTGTGAGCCACCATGTGGTTTTGCTGGGAATTGAACTCAGGTCCTCTGGAAGAACAGTCAGTGCTCGTAACCTCTGAGCCATCTCTCCAGCCCCGTCTGTTGTCATTTTCATCCCACCCTCAGCTGAACACCAAACCTAGCGTCTTGCCTCAGTCTCTGAGTTACTCATTTTTAATCCAGGACTACTCATCATTTGCTTTAATAGCTTTTTTTTTCTTTCTAAGTAACATTGTCTTTGGCTTCTCACAGATTCTTTTGTTGCCTTTAATGATGTAAGCTGTATAAATAAGAAAGAACTCTACAGAAGCAGGTGGATCTCTGTGAGTTTGAGGTTAGCCTGGTCTACCAATGAGGTCTAGACAGCCAGGGTTACATAGTACTATCTCCAAATAAATAAAACAAAAAAGAAAAGAAAAAAAGGCAGTGAAATGCCTGGGAAAGATTTAGGGTAAGGTTTGAAGGAATGAAAAATTTTGAATTACTCTGTTTTCCTAATCTCATATCTTAACATTAACACTTAGTTTCTTGATTTTTTTTTTTTGGGTCTTTAAACATTAGTAAGAACTATAGCTTTAGTGACTTTTTTTTAAGCCTTTGTCATTATTAGAAACCCAGAATATGTTTATAAGGTGTAAATTTATTTATTTAATTGATTTTTGAGACAGAGTCTCACTGTGTGGCCCTGGCCACCCTGAAATTCTCTATGTAGGCAAGACTGGCCTCACACTCAGAGATCCTCCTGCCTCTACCACCTAGTGCTGGGACTGAAGAAGAATATCATTATGGCTGGCCTATAGGTTTTTGCTTTCTAGAAGTTCTCTAGTCTGCAATACCCCAGTGTATTAAAGGTTTATTTTCTTCTGCAGGAAGGTTTCATATACTTTAAATATATGAATATATGTAAATATATATATTCTTTTTGGCAGTGCTGTGGGTCACACTTAGGACCTCATGTATGTTAGGCTGTTGCTCTGAGCTAATTAGTTTTACTTTTATATTTATTTACTTATTTTTTGAGACACAGTCTCATGTAGCCTAATCTTGAACTCATGGTAGCTAAGGATAACTTTGAACCCTTGATCTTCCTGACTACTTCCCATGTGCTAGAATTATAGGCATGTGCACCCAGCCCTTATAGTCCTATCTGATTCTGAATTTTAAAACCCTGTAAGTTATGCTTTATTTATATGAAATAATTTTAAACTAGTAATTTAAAAGTACAGTTAGAAGAAGTACAAATCGCTAATAAATATTTGAAAAATGGCTCAATATTTTTAGCTACAGGGGAATGGCTGCTCTGAAGCCAGGCTTGGTGGTGCCCACCTTTGATCCTTGCACTCTGGAGGCAGAGGTAGTCAGATATCTCAGTTTAAGGCCTCCATGGTCTACAGAGTGAGTCCAGGATAACTCTAGCTACACAGAGAAACCCTGTCTTGAAAAAACAAAAAACTGCTTTATGATTCCATCTTGTCCCAGTTAGCTTGACTGTTAACCATAAAACAAATGATTATAAATGCTGATGAGGATGTGGGTTAAAGGAATCTTTATGCATTGCTGGTGGGAATGGAAACTGGTATAGCTACTATAGTAATCAGGGTAGAGGGCCCTCAAAAAACAAAAATACAACTACTGTATATCTAAAGGAGCCTACCTAGTACAGTGTACTATAGATATAATTGCATATCTGTGTTTATTATTCCACTGTTCACAATAGCTAGGAAATAGAACCAATCTGGATGTCAATCAGTAGATGAGTGGATAAAGAAAATTTATATATGTTTTATTCAGTCATAAAGATAAATAAAAGGATGGCATTTTCAGGAAAATGGATGCTAAGTGAAATAATTCAGACACCATGTTTTCTGTCATTGTAGACTCTGGATTTTGTGCGTGTGTGTTATGAGGATTGAAAAGGGTCCAAAGGATAGGAGGAAGAAATCTTATAGGAGATGGGAGAAAAGAAAAACAGACCAAGAGAATTTATGAGACACAAAAGCAGCAAGGAGTAATTGTTTGGAGGGGGTGGAGAGCACCAAAAGAGGAGTGAGCGATAAAGGAGGGTAGAGGAGGACAGAAACGATAACAACAAAGTAAAAAATGTGACATGTGTGTATGAAAATGCCACAATGAAACACGTTACCTCGTATGCTATTTTACAACATTTAAAAATAGTTAGTTCCAAATAATATACATCTATTACAGAAAGTTTCAAATTGTTTAAAAGGACATGTAGTGAAATGAACATTTTAATAACATTCCTATTATCTAAACCAAGGAGAGGGTGGCAGTTTTCTTCAGTTAGATGCCATTCAGCCTATCCGGTATGCTAATGTCTTTGTTTGCCTGCCACCCAGTTCAGTAGTAGTGAGCCAAGGAGCAGAGGAGCATGGCCACTAGTGCCTAGCTTCTCAGCTCACTTTAGTTTCATGGCATAGTGAGTTAAGGACTTTCATCAGTTCTTTTTTTTTTTTAATCCAGTGAATGTAAATTTTTCTGGTAGCAGACCTGGTCACAGGATGTTAAGAAGAACATTGCTGAAACACTTAGAGGGAAAGGTATTTAGAAATTTTTTTTGTTGTTAATGAATTTGTAGGTGTTTGGTAAGGCTGTCTTCCAAAAAGATTGGTAATCCATACTATGTATTGTATGTGGTTAGTTGGTACAAATCAGTAAGATGTTGTTTTTATTATCTAATATCTTAACACAATATAAATAATTTTTAGAGTACTAGTTTTAAAGCAAAAGGCTGAATAAAACTGTTAACCTTTAACAATATTTTGAAAAAAAATTTGAGAAGTTCCAGATAAAGGAATCATATATTAAATAGTCTCAGTGTATCAATTACACTTCTTAACTAATGTATATCATTTAATTAATATTTTTTGAGAGATTTCCAGACTGTCCACATTTTTCTTTAAGATTTTTCTGTGATTATGATCCAGTAAAATGTTGGAAATCTTAAATACTGGAAATTCTTAAAATGAATATGTAGCAAAAAAGAGTTGGAAAGCTTTTGTAAAGAGCTCTGTTGTTGGCACAGTTTTGCGTGTACATCCTGCCTATTTTAGGGGAAGTCTATAATGCCCAATAGTCCTGTTGCCAGGACTTCATTAAGCTAATGCTGGATTGTAGCCAGACTTTCAGTTGGTCCCAACCCCACACTTCCTTGAGGAGCAGCTGAGAAAGAGAATGTGGTAGGGTGGAGGATGGGGAGCAAGAAATATGAGAGTGGGATAGGGATTTCTTTTGTTTTTTTACATAGTAACATAGATTTTTATTGTATCAAATAGGTTTAGCAGACTTTTAAAATTAATTTAGGCCTCTTAAGCTCTCCTGTTCTATAATAGCATTCTGTTATTTTTGTTAACAAGAAACAATACTCATAACAAAACTTGTTCATTTTTCCTGTGTGATTTTTTTTTTCCCCTTTTAGTTTTTCAAGACAGGGTTTTCTGTTTAGCTCTGGTTGTTGTTCTGTAGAC
The DNA here is from genome assembly GCA_004025045.1 of Sigmodon hispidus. Classification (NCBI taxonomy): domain Eukaryota; kingdom Metazoa; phylum Chordata; class Mammalia; order Rodentia; family Cricetidae; genus Sigmodon; species Sigmodon hispidus. The sequence continues at coordinate 124,954 of PVIH01003152.1, read as the reverse complement.
CAGGCTGGCCTCAGGATCAGAGATTCATCCACCCCCGCCCCCCCTCCACCCCCAAAGGTATGCTCTACCACCTCCTGGCACTTTTCCATGTAATTTTAAACAGACTAATAGTTTTTTTCTATTTTAAAGAAGTAGAAACTTGCCTGATGGTGGTGGCACACACCTTTAATCCCAACACTCAGGAGGCAGAGGCAAGTGGTGCTGAGTTCAAAGGCCATCCTGATCTACAGGAATAGTCCCATGACAGCCAGGGCTACACAGAGAAACCCTGTCTCAAAAGAACAAACAGCAATCAGAAAAGAAAATAAGAAGGCTGAGTGTAAGGCAGGTGGATTGTTGTGAGCTCCAGGCCAGTCAGGGACATAGTAAGACCCTGTGTCAATAAAATAAAAAAGCCAGTCTGGTGGTACAGTTCTTTAACCCATGCACCCAGAAACTAGAAGCAGGTAGATCTCTGTGAATTCCAACAGGACAGCTAGGGCTATATGAGAAATCTTCTTTAAAACAATACCACCACCACCACCCCCAAAGAAAGGAAAAATATTTTATATTTGTGAGGATGTACTTAAAGAATACAATATTAAGAGCTTTTACTTAGTATGTATATTATTTGCTTTCCTCATTGGGTGACCAGATACCTGGCAAGAAGCAGCTTGCTGTGGAATTGACTGTTAGCTATATTGCCTACTATGATTAGTTTTTGTCTTTATTTTATGTATGAATGCCTGGTACCCTCAGAGGCCAGAAAACAGTATCAGCTCTCTTGGCACAGGAGTTGTGAACTGATTTGTAGGTGTTGGAAATTGAACCTGGATTCTCTGAAAGAGCAGTCAGTGCTCTTAACTGCTGTACCATCTTTCCAGCCCTGGTGGCTAGTTTTAATTGTTGACCTGGGAAAATGTAAAGGCAACTGAGAATAGAGTCTCAGAGAGGGATTGTGCTATGGGACTATGTTCTTGTACACTGTGAATATTTGTCACTGTTAATATTGGTTTAATAAGATGTTGACTGGCCAGAAGCTAGACAGGAAGTAGAGGCAGGGCAACCAGACTAGGAAAATTCTGGGAAGTGGAAGAGTAGAGCAGGAGACGCTAGCCAGATGCAGAAGAAGGAAAATGAGAATGCTGCACTGAGAAAAAGGTAACAAACTACGTGGCTAAATATGGACAAGAATCATGGGTTAATTTAAATGAAAGAGTTAGCAAGTAATAAGCCTGAGCCATAGGCTAAACAGTTTATAATTAATATAAGCTTTTGTGTGATTATTTGGGACTAAATGGCCACAGGACCGTCCTGGTAGGACAGAGAAACTTCTGACTACAGGATTGTCTAGATCAGGTTGGCCTTGAGTGTGTCTGTGGGGTATTGTCTTGATTATTTAATGTTAACTGATAGGGGAAGACCTGGCCCACTGTGGGTGGTGCCATACCTTAGGGGATCATGGACAATCAGAGTGAAGGGAGGAGGCGGAGCACAAGTCAGCATTCACGTATTTATTTCTCTCTCTGCTTTTGACCCTGGACTGGCTGCTTTAAGGTACTGCCGTGGCTTTCCTTCAGGGGTGGTCTGTAATCCAGAACTGTAAAGGTGAATAAGCCCTTTCTCCTAAGTTTCTTTTTATCACACCATCTGGAAAGGAAACTAGGACACTACCTCCCCACCATGGTGAGGAAGGCGTATTGTGGAGTGACTTTCAGCTTTTCAGCTTTGTGGGTGGAAACACAAGGCTGCTTGCTCACATCTCGGTGACACAGGAAGCAGAGGAAGGAGAAGGCCAGTGCTGAACTTTGCATTCAGTCAGGGACCCGAGGCAATGATGGCACGTTCAAGGGCAGTCCTCCTCCTTCACTAAGTCTTTTCAGGGACTGCCTCAGGCATTTCTTAATCCAATAAAGTTGACAAAATAAACTATCACCCTCACTGTGTTTAGTATTTTTGTGATAGCTAAATTTCATTTTGCTAAATACTTAGTGTTAGGTATTAAACTTAAGGTCTCACACATATACATAAGCACACTACCCTTTGAGCTATATCCTCATCCCTGAAATTGTAGTATAGTAATTGTAGTTAGGATATTTTTTAAAATAAAAAATTACATTTATCTATCTATATTTCTGTGAGTATGTGTGTGAGTTTGTGTCTGTCATAACATGTGTGGTTAGAGCATACCATGAGGGGCTGGTTGTCTTTTATCATGTGAGTCTCCAGCATTGAATTGAGTGTCAGGGTTGGCTGCAAGTGCTTTTTACCCATGAAAGCCATCTTGCCAGCACTATTTATGTATTTATTGTAACAACATCTCACATCGATTACACGTTGCAGATTGCTTGGACTTTTAGTCTCTCTGCACACATACATGGCACAGTGGCATATATCTGGAGGCCCAGTACTATAGAGATAAGGGGCATCCCTGGCTACATAGTGAGTTTAAGGCCAGCCTGGGCTACATGAGACCTATCTCAAAAACAAACAAACAAACAAACAAACAAAAACCAGAAGTGTGTGCGTGTATATGGGGTAGGTTTTATATAGACAACAGTATCTTCACTATTATATATATTTAGTGACTTTCAGAATGTACTTCATGGATCCCTGGGGTGAGATGTATATGCTCTGAGACTTTAGGGGTATTTGAGAGGTCAAACATATTTCTTAATAGTTCTAAGATGTTACTTTAAGATAAACATTGTTTTCTTCACTATGTTGATATTTATACTAAAGATACTGCTAGAATGTTAGAATCAAGGCAGTGACACCAAACCGTGAATTTACGTTGTGCTCTTTGTTTCTGAAAACTGCAGTTTAAAAAATGCCATTTCAGCTGAGTGGTGGTAGTGCTTTTGAGACCCATTGTTCATTGTATTTCTTAGTAATATTGAGTTTACATTTTATTGTGGTAGGATTCTTTTAACAGTATTTCATAAACAGGATTGATTGAGAAAAACCAAAATCTCTCTATTGTATGAAGATAATAATATAGTTCTTGACTATGATCAAGCCTGAGATGATCAATAAAATATTGAAAGGGCTTTATCTTCTATGGATTGATTTTTACCTTTGCTCTTTTTAGGTGCTATAGTAATATCATATTCTCATTTCTTCACAAGAAACATATATTTATGGCTGTTTCTTAGTTCCCACTGTTAAATATCTATTTAGTTATAAGTAGATTAAAATCCTTCCCATAAAAGATTGATCTTTGTAGTTTTTTGTTTATTGTTTTGAGACACTTCTGCTCTATTACGGGCTGACTTTGACTTACTATATAGCATAGAGTGACCTCAGAGTCACAGCAATTCTCCTGCTTCAGCTTCCTGAATGCTGAGATTACAGTCATACATCCCTACTCAAAAAATTTTGTTCTTAGATTTTCCTTATCAGATGTTGACTCTCTGGACATAGCGAGTCTAAAAGATAGGGTGGGGTATTGGGCAAATCAATAGGAGTCATGTCAGAGTTAATGGGTCTTTTCCAACCACCTCAGGCAAATATATATGAAATCTTCAGCATTGTCCCCAGCATGTAAGATACGTACAAGTGTTTTTGAAATACAAACTCAGATTCTTGTAAGAATGAAGCCTTTCCAAGCACTGTAATCAATGTTCTATCTTGAGATTTTAAAGAAACAGGAAATAGGGCGTAGGATCTACTAGGAAACAGGAAGATTACCCATGTTTTTATTTCACATTCCATTTGAACTATCTTGGAAACACCAGGGAATCATAAAACAATGGTTGTACAAGGTTTTTTTTGTTTTTTTTTTTTTTTTGTATTTTTATCTGTGTCTTTATCTTGTTTTTATTACATTATCATTTTAGGACACTGGAGACATAGTCTTATGTTTAGGTATGTCTGGAATGTCTTGAATTGATCTATTATTAAGAACTAAGTGAATGCTTGTCAAAAAGATACTGAGTTTTCTTTCTGTTTTCAAATTATTAGCTAAAGAAACAGTTTTTTCCTTAAATGTTCAGTAGAATAGGTATATGAGCTCCAGAATAAATCATGTAGGCCAATCATGATGTGGGGAAGAACACGAAAGTTATATAAGCAGCAGCACATGAAGTTGATTGTAAGTGAATAACAACTATGCTGAGAAAGTTGAGTAAGAAAAGACTGTCCTGAGTTGTTTCAGAAAATTAAGACTAAATACACGATGAAGTTACGCAAGCGTCCATGCTTGGTTAGTTTCTTTATCATAGGCATGAGTTAGCAATTCTGAGTTGTTCCTAGCATTTCACTTGAAATGTGTGCTTGTATTGACAAATAAATACAATAGTGTGTGGACTATGAGACCAGGATCTCTCATCCTCTACACTGACAGGATCTGGAAGTCATGACATACACAGAATTGCCCAGATCTTGATTTCTCATAACATTCTCCAGTTGAAACAATCCCTATACCCTGAAAAAGAAAAAGAAAAAATACCCGGGAGAAATAGTCGATTACTAGGCTAGAAAAGCAAAAAAGAGAAAATCAAGATATAGTTGGATCATTTAACAATACTAGAAAGTTAGGAAGTACTCAAAAAATTTTATAGTTATATGGAAGTGTAGAGCCAGCTTTAAGAGGTACTTCCAACAGGCTAGAGCTGAGGCAAATCCAGACTAACATAGACAGACACAGAGAAGACATGGCTTCTCTTGTTTAAATACCTGAGTTTGAGGCTAGCCTGTCTACAGAGCTAGATCTATCATAGCCAAAGCTACACAAAGAAACCCTGTGGAAAAACAAACAAGGGCGCCACAGAAGATGGGATTGGGGAGAAAAATGGGGGAAAAGAAAAGGAGAGTTGTTATGGTGCCTAAGAGTACCTTTTGCTCTTGCAGAGGAATTGGGTTTGGTTCCCAAGCACTCACGTGGTAGCTTATAGGTATAAGTAACTCCAGTTCTTGAGGGTCCAGTGCTGTATTCTGTGGGCACCAGGCACAAATGTGTGACATACATACATGCAGGCAAAATAGATAGACACATAAACATAAACTAAATTTTTTTTAAAATTGAAAAATATGTAAAAGCAGAAGAGGGCTATAGAAGGCAAACATCAAGTTACTCATTACAAAGCTATAGGGTTAAAGCAGATGGGATTTCTTACCATCTTAACATAGTAGCTTAGGTAAATTGCCCCTTCTGGTTGGTTGCAGTGAATCTCTTTATTTTTGGGAAATTAGCCTATTGTAAAGTTTAGTTTGATTACTTAGGACCTAACAATGATTAACAAAATTCTGTTTTAGACTTGTTGGTTGAAGCCTAGTACAGGAGCTAAATCTAAAACAGTGTCCCTTCATAAAGTTGTTTAACACATCTTGGATATCTAGCACACAGCATTGCCTCTAAGGTGTTCTTTTTTTTTTTTTTTTTTTTAATTTTATTATGTATACAGTATACAGAAGAGGGCACCATGAGCTACCATGTGAGCCATCATGTCGTTGCTGGGAATTGAACTCAGGACCTCTGGAAGAACAGTCAGTGTTCTTAACCTCTGAGCCATCTCTCCAGCCCCTCTAAGGTGTACTTAAGTAGAAAATCATGATCTCAAACTAACCAGAAGGGAACAGAATAACTCAAATTGAGTGACATGTTATAAAATTATTTTAAAGTCTGCCTTTGAAAGGCAAAGGAGAACTGAAGACCTGTTCTATAGCAGGACTGGTGAAGAGACATTAAGAAACAAATAGGATTCTGGATTGAATCCAGGTTAGAAAAAGCGTATTTGTGGGAAATTGCTGAAATTCAGTTAGACTGAGTAAATTAACAACTCTGTGAGTATAAATATACCTCACATACCCTGGCTTGTGTGAGCTAGAGATGTAGGTCATTAGCAGAGTGCTTGCCTACATGGATGGAGCTCTGGGTTCAATCCGTTGTACTGCATAAAACCATGTGTTCACATCTATAATCTGAGCACCAGGGGGATGGAGGCAGGAGAATCAGAAACTCGAGGTCATTCTCAGCTGTATGAGACACTCATTCTCAGCTGTATGAGACACTCAAGATAGCTAATGAACAAATGGATGGATGAACTAACTAAACATCCTAAATTCTATGATTGTACTGTGATTATTTAATAGTTTAACATTAAGGGCAACTGGGAGAATGTTCTGCTAACTTTTTAAGTTTTAAGTATTTTCAAAATGAAAACTTGACAAAGACAGATATGTTTCTTTTGTAATTTTAAAGATATTTAAGAGGACAGATGAAAAATTCTGAATAAGGAAGGAAATGGTAATGTCCTCAAGTTTATGTTTATATTGAGGTACTTTGTTAGTCACAGTTTACTTATCTTTGATAAATCTTACTTTGGAACTTCCATGAAAGGTGTTTGGCAGAATCACTCTAGCTGCAGAATTCTTAATTGATTTTAATTTTTTTAATTTTATCTTTATGTGTATGGCTGTGTTTTCACTAAACTGAAACTTTCACATGGGTCCAACTATTTCATGCTACAAACAATATCACAGATGACAAAGAATATTTATTTTCAGTAATTTAGACCTAATGCTACTTGTACTTTTGTTTGTAATTCCAAAGAGAGAGAGACTGTAGATGCGACCCTGTAATTTGTTATTCAGATTCTACTCTACTAAAATTGCACCGTGCTGGCAACTTAATTTTTTATTTTTTTGAGGCAGCGTTTCTCTGCATAGCTCTGGCTGTCTTAGAACTTGCTGGCCTCCAACTCACAGAGATCCACCTGCCTCTGCCTCCTGAGTCCTGGGATTAAAAGTGTATGCCATCATGTTGGCAGATTTTTTAACCCAATGCTTTTGGCTACAGTTTTGAAAACTGGAATTTTTGTGTAGTCTGTTTAGATGTACAAGTATGTTTTCTGAGTTAGGTATGGTAGCTCCTACCTTTAATCCTGGCACTTAGGAGGCAGAGGCAGAGGCAGAGGCAGAGGCAGAGGCAGGTGGATCACGACAACTTCATGGTCAGCCTGGTCTGTCTATACAGTGAGTTCCAGACCACCCAGGGCTACATAGTGAGACCTTGTCTCAAAACAAAACAAAAGTTTTCTGAATATTCTCTACAGAGAGCCAGTATTGTACTTGCTAGAATATTATGTTTCCATAGCATATTTAAACCCCACTCCCAATTACCTACTAATTTAATTTTAAAACCAATCAGCACCTACAGGTGTGATTCTTAGAAAATTGTAGGTTTACAGCGAAAGACCATCCTTAGAAGTCATATTGGTTTAGGCCTTAAGCATTATTCTTGGCTATTATAGCGCCCCCACCCCCACCCCCCTTGGGTTTTTCCAGATAGGATTTCTCTGTGTAACAGCTCTGGCTGCCTGAAACTCCATTTGTAGACCAGATTGTCCCTGAATTTACAGAGATCACCTGCCTCTGCCTCCCAAGTGCTGAGACTAAAGGTCTGTGCCACCTCCACCTGGCCCACTGTAGCATTCTTATTTGAAATAATCTGTGCAAAAGGAGTATTGTCATTATGCAACTTTCACAGTAAATTTTAATAGTTGTGCCAGAAGTCTTGATTCTCAGATGGTAAGGAGCCCCTTTCTCTTTCTGTGTTCCCATAATTTTCTGTGTCTTTCATTGTGCATCAGTCTGATGCGGTCTCAGTTCAGGTTGAACAAATTAGCACTGGCATCTTGTTTTTAACTTCAGTGTGTGAACAAGTATACTTTTCTTTCTCCTCCTCCAGGCTTTGAACTCAAAGATCTGCCTGCCTCGGCCTCCTGAGCACTGAGATTAAAGATGTGCACTACCACTGCCAGGCTTTAAATCTTTTGTTTGTTTGTTTGTTTGTTTTTCCTGAAAAGAACAAATGTTCTTTTCAGTGGTCTTTCTAATGCTATGTTCTAATTTTTATCCCTTCTTGGCAATGATTTCACTATTCAGAATAGTCTGTCAGGTCTAAAAGAAACAGGACAAATGGCTAACTGTGGTGTCTGCTGGCATACCAAAGTGCATGCTGGCCTCCAGGCTTAGTCACTGCTGGTCTCCCTCTCAGTTCTTCTCTCCTTGCCCTCCATCCTAAACTCCAGTCTGTGGACTTCCCTGCCCCGCTCTGACTGCTGTATAACTCTTGCAGCCCTGCTGCCTCTTGGTCCTCTGCCCTCTCATGGCCCAGTTCAGTCTATTGGCTGTGTGTTCTTGTAGAAACGTTATTTTAGAGTGTGTGGCTTTTGTTTATGCTGTGGAACATTTGCTTTAGTGATGTAAAGATGTGTTGCATTCTTTTATGTTTCGTTTGCTTAACTCTGTGGAGCCTGTCTAAAACACCTGATGGTCTGATAGAGAGCTGAATGGCCAATAGTGAGGCAGGACTGGCAGGCAGCCACAGCGTGGGAGTGAAAGTAAGATTTACAGGAGAGAAAGGTAAAAGTCTAGGGGCAAAGGGTAGATGGGATCATTTAGAGTTAAGAAAGCATAGCTAGTAACAACCCAAATTAAGGCCAGGTCTATGACTCAGAATAAGCCTGCCTGTGTGCTTTATTTGGGGGCAGGGTGTTGAGCCTCCAAAGAGCCAAAAGAGCAAAAGACTAAACAACAACCAACTACACTGTTCAGCATCTTACTTTCCCTTCCTGCTCTGGACTCTTCTAGATGTCTGTGACTGTAGTCTCCCTCATAACTACCATAAAAACCTCCTGATCATACCCTGGAGTGGTCATGCCCTAAGTTCATTCAGCCACACCTGTAGTGCTCAAGTCTTAGCTAGTGCTTCCATTGCAAGAAGGCTTCCCTGCCCCTCCCCCTCTCTTTGAGATGGGGGTCTCACTGTGTAGCTATGGCTAACCTGGAACTCAGTTCAGTCTCACAGAGATAGGCTTGCTTCTGCTTCCTAAGTGCTGGGATTAAATGCATTTGCCACCATACCTGGCTACGGCTTTTCTATATAGAGAAAATAGTTGCCTTAAATAATGAAGACTTGGCTGCCTGGTGGGTGATGGCACTTGCCTTTAATCCCAGCAGAGGCAGGTAGGTCTCTGTGAATTTGAGGCCCATCTGGTCTACAGAGGGAGTTCCAGGACAACCAGGGCTGTTACACAGGGAAACTGTTTTGAAAAACGAAACCAAAGGGGGAAAAAATAATAAAGATTTGGGTGTGATTTGTACAAGTAGGATTTATTAAAGAATCACTAATATATTAACTTATATTAAATAAGGCACATTTAAATGGAAACAGAACAACACTGTATTGATCTATTTCTGAAAATTTGACAGGAGTTTAATCCTGTGATTTTTCATAAGAGTAATGGGCAATGGTTCAGTATTAATTCAGAATGTACAGTGGCCATATAAAACATAAGAATAGTATATGTGTATTATATACTGGCTTGTTAATTGTATGTTAACATGTTATATTACACATATAGTATTAGTATGTGTGATATGTATTTATTAATTAATTTATTGTTTTATCATGAGGATAAATAATCAAGGAAATTAATTGTCTGATAATGGACAAAATTCAAGATCTAGGATCAGAGCTTGTAGTCTTTTTAGATTCTTGCCTGCAAAATATAATACAAAAGCATATGTAAACATATCTGGGTTGAATTATGTTGCGGGACTAGTAACATTTTCCTCACATTATTTTTGAAGCTTGATTACCTTCATTTGAAAGTCAACATTATGTACTTCTTTGTTTTAGCAGTTTACTTTCCCCAAAATGATTGACTTATTAAAAATGATGTGTACTAATTAATTTACAAAGTAAAATCTTCTAAATTGTTTTTGTGAAATGCAGTTTTGACTGGGAAATAGGAAACAGCAGAGTTTCACTTTCCTTAAGTTAGATCTTGTATGTTTAGAACATCTAATTGTCTCCAGAAGAAAATGGTATCCTGTTGATTCTCCAGATCCCCCAACCCCAAAGCAATATAATGAATTAGGAGGAAAACATTGTTTAAAATAAGCTTAGGGACTGGCCCAGCCCAGGCAGAGGCAGGAAGATTAGAAATTTGAAGTGAATTTAGACCACATGGTAAGACCTTGTTTTAAAAATGAAAAAACAAAACCCTCTCCTTCCAAAAATCAAAAGGGAAAAGAGTGGGGGTCATAGGTCAGCAACTGCTCAGTCAATACTAGAGGACTTGCAAAATCTTAAATTAAAAGAAAAAGAAAAGGAAAGAAAAAAGAAAAAGAGGAATGGCATGATGCACACTTGTTCCAAAAGCAATTAGGTTTCCATAAAAATGCTTATTTATCCCCTGCATTCTTAAAATCGGAATTGAATAATTGATTTCTTATTTTGCTTATTATTTATAATAGAGGAATAACAGTATATGTGGCAAAAATTTAACAGACTAATTAAAACTAGTAAGAAGACTTGAAGCATATTTCAGTAGTAGAGTGCTTGCTTGCCTTGCTGAAGGTTCTGAGTTTGATTCTCTATTATTGCAAAATATAAAAATGAAAAATAAAAAAAGGGAGCTAGAGAGAGAGCTCCATGCTCACCTTCTCTTATTACTCTGTCAGATGACCTGCATTTGATTCCTAGTATTACCCTCACCTCCCCTGCCCAAACGCCCTCAGCCTCTACCAGTCTTTCGAATTCATGTCTTTGACCCACCAAGATAACCAGGGCCATCTGGGTGGCTGTGAGTTTGAAGCAATCCATTGGAGTCTGGTGGTCTCAGTAGAGGGAATTCAGTTATTCAGTTAAAGACTCATTCTCTTCTTTCCTAGAACCTATTGAAAGCCAGTAATTCAGAAATAATGATAAGGCTGGTCCTTTGTAGGCCCAGTACTAAGTTGATGTGAGTTTATGATTGCATTTGTTATATTGAGTCCAGGGAATAATGTTTGTAAACCCTAAGATGAAGATTTTTTTTTAAAACTTTATTTATTTATTTATTTGCCTTGGTGTTTGCCTGGAACTGGAACTACAGACAGTTGTTAGCTGCCATGTGGGTGCTGGGAATCAAACCCGGGTCCTCTGGAAGAGCAGACGGTGCTCTTAACCGCTGAGCCATCTCTCCAGCCCCTATTTTAAAATTCTAATAGTATGAGAATATATAGTGAAGTTTTTGCAACTTTTTTTTATTAGTTTCTATATATTTTCAAAAGTTTTATTTACTTGTAAGTACCATTACTTACATCTCTACATATGAGTGTATGTTTATGGAAATTTTTATTAAAGACAATAAGTTATAGAAAAGAAGTAGTATAATGTAATATGGTGAGTTGGATTTTAAATGACAGTTGTTAGTTAGTGTCCCCCCCAATGAAGAAAGAGATGACTTCTGAAGGGTTTTTGCAATCAAAAAGTTCCTTAAGATTATTTTTATTTTGAGGTTGAAAATATTGTTTATTTTTAGATGACAAAGGTTAACTATGTTTACAAGTAAGTAGGAAATTCTTATATCTAACATGAGGTAATGGTTTATTATTGATGATTTGAGGTTATTCTGTAACATACTGTTTCATTTCACTACCATAGTGGGTGCCCCCCCCATATCACCACTATAATTCTGGGTGGATTGGAACTCACTATATGGATCAGCCTGACTTTGAACTTGCCTCTACCTCAGGGGAGCAGTGCTGGGATTAAAGTCCATTCAGCTCCATTTCCAGACTATCATATGGTTTTAGCCAGGGGTGATTTTGTGTGTAAGAAGATTGACAGTGTGTGGAGGTGTTACTGGTTATAGTGACTACAAGTTGCTTAATTACCTGGATAGAAGCTGCTAAACTTCTTAAGTTCATGAACACCCCCATAGCAGAGAATTATTTTTATAAAGTTAATAGGTATAAAAAACCAAGTATAGGGCTGGAGAGATGGCTGGTCTGGAGAGGTGGCTCAGAGGTTAAGAGCATTGACTGTTTTTCCAGAGGTCCTGAGTTCAGTTTCCAGCAACCACATGGTGGCTTACCACCATCTACGATGACATCTGGTACCCTCTTCTGTATACTGTATGCATAATAAATAAATAAATCTTAAAAAAAATCCAAGTATTTTGTCATAGCTATCTATACTCATTTTTTGTCCCCTCTTTTTTATATCCCCCCACACCTAAGGTGTGCCTGTATTTGTGTGTCTGTGGAGGCCAGGAGTCAACAGTGGGTGTCTTCAGTTACTCTCCACTGTAGTTTTGAGACAGGATCTCTCACTAAATCTGGAACTCATTGATTCATCGAGTCTGATCAGTTAGTGAGCTCTGGGGAATCCTAACTCAGTTCTTACATTCGTATGGTAATCACTTTACAGACTGAGCCATTTCCCCAGAGCCCTTATTATTATTATTTTTCCTGCAGTTTTTGCCATTGAATACATGGCATCATTCTGTCTTTATACTGTATCTTGACTTCATTTTATGATTTTACAACTTTTAAGTATAAACTTAGATGTTATTTAACAGAAAACAGTTATGTGTGTGTATATATACATATATATATATATTTGTTTGTGTCTAATCAAATGGTCCTCAACCTGTAGGTTAGGACCACCTTCGACAAACCTCTATCTCCAAAATTATTTACGTTATGACTCGTAACACTAGCAAAAGTAGTTATGAATTAGCAATGAAAATAATTTTATAGTTGGGAGTCATCATACCTTGAGGAACTGTATTAAAGGGGTCACAGCTATAGGAAGTTTGAGGGCCACTGATTAGTTGAAAATACCAAAATTGGTTTTTTATTTTCTTAAACTAAAATAATAAAGTGATTCTCAACTTTTCAATTCACATTTCAGTTTCAAGGCTTGATTTGACCATAATCCATAGTTATCTACATCTGAAAATCATGTAGCCATCTGCCTGCTGGCAGAAAAGATAGCAGTCAACATAAAGGATAGTGAAGAACTTAGCAGTTGAAAAACTGGAATTATAAAAACAAATCTAGAGTCTTTGAACAAAGTCCTGTGATGTACTTGCCTACATCTGTTACTATCCTGCACTCACCTGAGCAGATTCCTGATGAGAGAGAAGTCAAGAATGTTGACTGTCAGCCCAAGTTGTATCTAGGAATGATCTGTTCACGAACAGTACTTTTGTGTTTTAGGGAACTAGTAGAGAGAAGACTCAGTGATTTAAGAGCACTGGTTTCTCTTCCAGAGGACTCAGGTTCTATTCCTGGCACCTGCATGGTAGCTCACAACCATTTATAACTGCCGTTCCAGGGGATTATACTCTCTTTTCTGGCCTCTGTGGGCACCAGACACACACAAGGTATATACATGCAGGTAATATACAACATATACATAAAATGAAATAAATGTTAAAGTATTAAAAACCCTCAAATGTTCTTTAGGAGACACATAGATGTTTTAACTGGCCTGAAGTTGGGTTTCACTTTGTTAAAGAAGTTTATATAGCTGCTGATGAAGACACACTCATCAGGTTTGTCTGTTTACCTTATTTCCCATGTCTTTAAGATTAAAGCTGAGGTCATTTTCCACCAAAAAAATGTAAAAAAAAAATTGAAGTCTTTAGATTTAGAATTTTACTAATGGTCTCTTCATTTGAAGCAGAGTCTTAAATTATGATATCTGTGAGAGGGTATGGAAATGCCTATCTCCTGCAACATCCAGTGGGAAGACCTAAGGTTTTATTTTGTAGTAATATTCTTCTGATTGGACAGTAACCTAGGTTCTATATTTTCTATCTAGGGTTCAGGGCATTTTATGAATTAATTTTTTGACTTATAAACTTGTGATTGTTAGTTGATATCACCATACAATTGATCACTATCACACAGTGATAACTACATTATATTATTTGTATTAGGAAAGCTAGCTGAATTTTTATCAAGTTCTGAATTTGGTTTTATTTTCTGAGGAAAAGTAGAATAAAATTGATGATACCATTTGGTAAGCAGTAAGACAGAATATAATGTCTATCTGTCTGTCTGTCTGTCTCTCTCTCTATATATATACATATATATATGTGTGTGTGTGTGTGTGCGTGTGTGTTTTCTTTCTTTTTTTGTTTTTCAAGACCAAAAAGGACTTGTCTTTGTAATCCTGGCTGTTCTGGAACTCACTAAGTATGTCAGGCTGGCCTTAAACTCACAGAGATCTGCCTTCTGAGTGCCAGGATTAAAGGCATGAGCCACCCTACCTGGCTAATACTTTTGGCTAAATTCACGTTTAATGAATGGGAGACCAGCCTCCAACCAGTGCAGGGCTCAAAGGGAATCTTCAGATTCAGCAAGTACTATGACTTTCTTTTTATTATTATTATTATTATTATTATTATTATTATTATTATTATTAACAAAGAAGTCACACTTTCTATCCTTGTATATCCTTATTCAAGGTCCCTTCCCCCTCCCACCACATCAGGTCATTCTTTCTCTCCACAACTCCCCACCCCCCCACACCCGGGCAGGCAGCAGGCAGTCCCAAGGTCCCAATATTGCTTAGATCAGTCTCCACTCCTGGCAGATCCAGTTTTCTCCCCCCCCTCCCTCAAGAGTGAGTCAGGTGTTCCTCTAGGGGGAGTGGGATCCGAAGGGTCAGTCTAGGGTGTTTCTGATCCCAAGCTGTTCAGTGGTTGTGGCTTGCAGCTTGGGCATGCTTGGCTTTTTTCTTGTTTGTTTGTTTAGAAACCACTAATGAGTGAGTACATTCCCTGCTTATCTTTCTGGGTTTGTGATACCTCGCTCAGGAGGATATTCTCCAAATCCATCCATTTGCCTGTGAATTTTAGGATATCATTTTTTCTTACTGCTGAGTAGTACTCCATTGTGTAGATGGACCACAGTTTGTTAATCCATTCTTCAGTTGAGGGGCATCTAGGTTGTTTCCAGTTTCTTGCTATTACAAATAATGCTGCTATGAACATAGTTGAGCTAATACCTTTGGAGTGTGAATGTGCTTCTTTAGGGTATACACCCAGAAGTGGTATTGCTGGGTCCCTGGGGAGATTGATTCTCAGTTTTCTGAGAAACCACTATACTGCATTCCAAAGTGGCTGAACAAGCTTACACTCCCACCAACAATGGAGGAGTGTTCCCCTTGCTCCGCATCCTCTCCAGCATAGGTTGTCCTCTGTGTCTTTTATCTTAGCCAATCTAACAAGTGTCAGGTGGTATCTCAAAGTTGATTTGATTTGCATTTCTCTGATGGCTAAAGATGAAGAGCACTTTTTCAGGTGCCTTTCAGCCATTCGTAATTCTTCTGCTGAGAATTCCCCTTTTTTTTTTTTAATTTTTTTTTGATTTATTTATTTATTATGTATACAGTTTTACAGAAGAGGGCGCCAGACCTCATCATAGATGGTTGTGAGCCACCATGTGGTTTTGCTGGGAATTGAACTCAGGACCTCTAGAAGAACAACAGTCAGTGCTCTTAACCTCTGAGCCATCCCTCCAGCCCCGAGAATTCCCTTTTTAGATCTGAACCCCATTTTTTGATTGGGTTATTCAAGGTTTTGGGCTCTAGATTCTTGAGTTCTTTATATATCTTAGAGATCAGTCCTCTATCACTTGTAGGGTTGGTGAAAATCTTTTCCCATTCTGTAGGCTGTCGTTTTGTCCTATTGACAGTGTCCTTGGCTTTACAGAAGCTTCTTAGCT
>PVIH01003152.1:91829-109359 GCA_004025045.1 Sigmodon hispidus | reverse complement strand
TTCTTAGTGTCTGTGCCACTGGTGTTATATTTAGGAATTGGTCACCTGTGCCAATTCGTAGAAGTGTATTTCCCACTTTCTTTTCTATCAATTTTAAAGTGGCTCGGTTTATGTTGTGGTCTTTGATCCACTTGGATTTGAGTTTTGTGCAGGGTGACAGGCTCGGATGTATTTGCATTTTTCTACACACTTCATCCAGCTATGCCAACACCATTTGTTAAATATACTATCTTTTGGGGCTGGAGAGATGGCTCAGCGGTTAAGAGCACCGTCTGCTCTTCCAGAGGACCCGGGTTCGATTCCCAGCACCCACATGGCAGCTAACAACTGTCTGTAGTTCCAGTTCCAGGCAAACACCAAGGCAAATAAATAAATAAATAAAGTTTAAAATAAAAAAAATATACTATCTTTTTTCCATTGAATATTTTGGGCCTCTTTGTTAAAGATCAGGTGTTCATAGGTTTTTAGGTTAATGTCTGGATCCTCAATTCTATTCCATTGATCCACAAGTCTGTTTTTATGCCAGTACCAGGTTGTTTTTATTACTGTAGCTCTATAGTATAACTTGAAGTCAGGGATGGTGATACCTCCTGAGGTTCTTTTGTTGAGTAAAATTGTTTTGGCAATCCTGGCTTTCCTGTTATTCCAAATGAAATTGAGTATTGTTCTTTCAAGGTCCAAAAAATATTGTATTGGGATTTTGATGGACAGTGCATGCACTCTGTAGATTGCTTTTGGTAGAATTGCCATTTTTACTAAGTTGATCCTACCAATCCAGGAACATGGGAGAGCTTTCCATTTTCTGATATCTTCTTCAGTTTCTTTCTTCAGTGACTTAAAATTTTTGTCAAATAGATCTGTTACTTCTTTGGTTATAGTTACTCCAAGGTATTTAATACTATTTGCTGCTATAATGAAGGGTAATGTTTCCCTTATTTCTTTTTCAGCTCTTCTATCTTTAGTGTATAGAATGGCTACTGATTTCTTTGCGTTAATCTTGTATCCTGCTACATTTCTGAAGGTGTTTATTAGCCATAGCAGTTCCTTAGAAGAATTTTGTGGGTCACTTATGTATGCAATCATATCATCTGCAAATAGAGATAGCTTCACTTCTTCTTTTCCAATTTATATCCCCTTAATCTCCTTTCGTTCTCTTATTGCTTTAGCTAAAACTTTGAGAACTATATTGAATAGATAAGGGGAGAGAGGACATCCTTGTCTAGTTCCTGATTTTAGTGGGATTGCTTTGAGTTTTTCTCCATTAAGTTTGATATTGGCTGTCGGCTTCTTGTAAATCGCCTTTATTATATTTAGATATTTCCCCTGTATTCTTGATCTCTCCAGGGCTTTAATCATAAAAGAGTATTGGATTTTGTCAAAGGCTTTTTCAGCATCTAAGGATATGATCATGTGGTTTTGTTCCTTTAATTTGTTTATATGATGGATAATGTTTACAGTTTTTCGTATGTTAAACCAGCCCTGCATTTCTGAGATGAAGCCTACTTGGTCATGGTGGATAATATTTTTTATACATTGTTGTATACGGTTTGCTAAAATTTTGTTGAGAATTTTAGCATCAATATTCATGAGGGAAATTGGTCTATAATTCTCCTTCTTTGTTGTGTCTTTGTGTGGCTTGGGTATTAGGGTAATTGTGGCTTCATAGAAGGAATTTGGCAATATTCCTTCAGTTTCTACTGTGTGAGATAGTTTGAGGAGTAACGGTAGTAATTCTTCTTTGAATGTCTGGTAGAATTCGGCACTGAAACCATCTGGACCAGGGCTTTTATTTTTGGGGAGGCTTTTAATGACAGCTTCAATTTCCTTAAGGGTTATAGGCCTGTTTAGGTAACTAATCTGATCTTCATTTAATTTTGGTAGATGGTACCTGTCTAGAAAGCTGTCTATTTCATTGAGGTTTTTCATTTTTGTGGAATACAGATTTTCGAAGTATGATCTGATAATTCTCTGGATTTCCTGGGGGTCTGTTGTTATGTCCCCCTTTTCATTTCTGATTTTGTTGATTTGAATACTCTCTGTTTTTTGATTAGTTTGGCTAAGGGCTTATCTATCTTTTTGCCTTTCTCAAAGAACCAACTCTTAGATTCATTGATTCTTTGCATTGTTCTTTTTGTTTCAATTGTATTGATTTCAGCTCTAAGTTTGATTATTTCCTGCCGTCTACTCCTTCCAGGTGAGTTCGCTTCTAATTGTTCTAAGGCTTTCAGCTGAGCTGTTAGGTCTCTAGTGTGAGATTTCTCTAGTTTTTTCATGTAGGCATCTAGCGCTATGAATTTTCCTCTTAAGACTGCTTTCATTGTGTCCCACAAGTTTGGATATGTTGTGGATTCATTTTCATTAAATTCTAGGAAGACTTTGATTTCTTTCTTAATTTCTTCCTTAACCCAGAGATGGTTCAGCTGAGTGATGTTTAGTTTCCATGAGTTGGTAGGCTTTCTTTGATTATTGATGTTGTTGAACTCTAACTTTAGGCCCTGGTGGTCTGATATGTTACAAGTGATTATTTTCATTATTTTATATCTATTGATATTTGCTTTATGACCAATTATGTGGTCAATTTTGGAGAAATTTCCATGAAGAGCTGAGAAATATGTATATTCCTTTGCATTTGGGTGGAAGCTTCTGTAGATATCTATTAAATCCATTTGCATCATAACCTCTTTTAGACTTCTTATTTCTCTGTTGAGTCTCTGTCTGGTTGACCTATCCAGGGTTGAAAGTGGGATATTGAAGTCTCCCACTATTAGGGTGTGAGAATTGATGTGAGATTCGAACTTTAGCAGTGTATCTTTTATATAGGTAGGTACCCGTATATTAGGGGCATAAATATTCAGGATTGAAATTTCCTCTTGGCCAATTTTTCCTGTGATGAATAAGTAATGGCTATCTTGGTCCCTTTTAATTGCTTTTAGCTTAAAGTCTATTTTGTTAGAAATTAGGATGGCAACCCCCGCTTGTTTCTTAGGACCATTTGACTGGAAAATCTTTTCTCAACCCTTTACTCTAAGCCTGTGTCTGTCTTTGTGGTTTAGGCGTGTTTCTTGTAGGCAACAGAAGGATGGCTTCTGTTGTTGTATCCATTTTGTTAGTGTGTGACGTTTTATAGGAGAGTTGAGTCCATTGATATAAAGGGATATTAGTGACCACTGTTTGATATTTACTGCCATTTTTTGGTGGTAACTTGTTTGTATTTCCTTCCTCTGGAGTATTCTTCTGTGGAATTATTGATTGTTTGTGGTTTCATGGGTGCATCTGGGGTCCTTAGGTTGGAGTTTTCCCTCTAATACTCTCTGTAGCGCTGGATTGGTATATAGATACTGTTTCAGTCTGACTTTGTCATGAAATATCCTGTTTACTCCGTCTATGGTGATTGATAATTTTGCAGGGTATAGTATTCTAGTTTGGCAGCCATGCTCTTTTAGTGTCTGTATAACTTCTGACCAAGCCCTTCTAGCTTTCATCGTTTCCATTGAATAGTCAGGTGTTATTCTGATAGGTCTGCCTTTATATGTAAGTTGGCCCTTTTCTTTTACAGCTTTTAAAATTTTTTCTTTGTTCTGTATGTTTTGTGGCTTGATTATAATGTGGCGCACTGACTTTTTTGGGGGGTCATATCTATTTGGTGTTCTGTAAGCTTCTTGTATCTTTATAGGCATTTCCTTTTCATGTTAGGGAAATTTTCTTCTATGATTTTATTGAAAATATTATCTGTGCCTTTGAGCTGGTATTCTTCTCCTTCTTCTATTCCTATTATTCTCAAGTTAGGTCTTTTTACGATGTCCCAGATTTCCTAAACATTTTGAGTTATGGCTTTTTTAGTTTTACTATTTTCTTTGACTGATATATCTATTTGAGCTACTGAGTCTTCCACTTCAGAGATTCTTTCTTCCATCTCTTGAACTCTGTTTGTTATGCTTGTATCTGTGGTTCCAGCTTTTTTCTTCAGGTTTTCTATTTCCATCTTTGCCTCATTTTGTGCCTTTTTTATTGCTTCTATTTCAGTTTTTAGTTCCTGGCATGTTTTTTTCATAGATTTGTTCATCTCTTCCAATTTTTTGTTTGTTTTTTCTTCTATTTCTATTAGGCATTTTTTCATATCTTCTTTGAGAGCTTCAGTGATTATCATAAAGGAATTTTTGGTGTTGCTTCCTTCTGTTTCCTCTTCATTGCTCAGTTCAGGGCTTGTAGTTGTAGGACCGCCACTTTCTTCTGGAGTTGTCTTGTTGTTCTTTACATTATTATATATATTTTTTGCACTGGCGTCTGCCCGTGACTTCAGTGGTTCACCATTAGGTGTCTCCTAGTCAGTTGTGGCACACGGGTTTGTGTGTCTCCTGTCACCTCTGAATAAAAGGTCTGCTCAATCTCTAACTCGTCTCTGGACAGGGGACTGGATTTCAAGTCTTCAATCCTTCTCTGATCAGTTGGAGGCAGGGTGGCCGTGCAAATTCCTTCAGCAGCAGCTGGGGGGACCCTGGCAGACCGAGTTTATCTCTGTCTGCTACAAAATGTGTAGGGACAAGCTCCACAGACAGCCCCTGGTCCCGGAACCGGAACCCGACCGGAACACAATTTTCCCTGGCAATGATTCAGGCACTGGGGCCTGCTGAACCCACTTCATCTTTGGTCGGAGTCTGAGACTGTCTTTTAGACTCCTCAATCCTTATCCCTTTGATCCGTTGAAGGTGGATGGTCGTGCAAAATCCCTCAGCACCAGCTGGGAGGGACCCTGGCAGACGGAGTTTATCTCTGTCTGCTACAGAGTGTGTGGGGACAAGCTCCACAGACAGCCCCTGGTCCCCGAACCGGACTGATATGACTTTTTTACCTGAGGGGGTAAAGGGGAAAAAATCGTGGCACACACTCTCTTGATGATTTTCTTCTGTCTCTTTCATTCTGTGTTATATATTTTCTTGTCTCTATGCAGGAATGTCCCTTCTGTCTTTCTTAATCTTTTCCTCCTCTTTCTAACTCTCTTGATGTTCTCCTAAGTTTCTCATTCTTCATGTTTCTCTTCTAGTTCTCTCTCTCATTTTTCATGTTTTCTTCTAACTCATTCTTTCTCTATTTTTCCCTTGCAACTTACATACCGCTGCAAAATATTTTAAGCAATATAAAAATTACAGTGTGATTACATTCTATTTTTCAAATGAACAATTACAATGAATACAAGTAAAAAAAAAGCATTGTTTTCATATTCCTTAACATGATTAAACATTTTACATATTACAAGTGAAAAACAAATTATCCCAAGAACCCATATACATTCCTATCCAAGCAACTTGTTATAGATTAAAAGTGTGTAAGCAAGCAAGATATTCTTTTCCTGACAGGCTGTGTTTTTGCCATTTCAAAGAAAGGGCCAATCACTTTATTATTATTTATCTTGAAAGGCAATCTTCTAAAGAATCTCAAAGGAATCACAAATCTAAACTTAAATATGAAAAAGAATCAGTCAGCTCTACTTTAACTTTTTAGGGCACCTACCCACTCATCAATAGTTTTTTTTTCCCCAGAGATTTGTTTGTTTATTATGTATACAATTTTTTTTTTTTGCGTGCACACCACACCAGAAGAGGACACTAGATCTCATTATAGATGGTTGTGAGCCACCATGTGGTTGTTGGGAATTGAACTCAGGACCTCTGAAAGAACAGCCAGTACTTTTAACCTCTGAGTCAGCTCTTCAGCCCCATCAATAGTTTTTATACCAGGAGCTTAAGGGTAAAAATGGGTATAAGGAATTAATCATCACCTTTGATCACCAACCAGTCCTAGCAAAGAAAGTACATTGGTTAGTAGCAATTGTATGTGTTCCCTGACCTTAACGATTTCCTCATTCAGCTATGTGCCTTTCTGAAATTTTAGATTGTCTTTGTGGGTTTTTCACCTCTAAGCTATTTGACAGAAACTAGTCTAAACTTAAGTTATTCTCAAAGCTTTGTTTCAGCTATGATAAACTCTGAAACCTGTGAACACATGTCCCAACATTAAGATTAAAACAATTTGAGCCACCATGGCTCTTGGGACTCAATTGTTTTTCTTAATAATTAACCTAAACTACAGCTTATACAGCCCCTTGATAAAAACTCATGTGTTCTAGCTGTAACACTTCCTTGTTTTATTTTTTATCATCAAACTGTACTTAAACTAACATTATTATTATCACTTAGACAGTATAGCTTAGGAAGAAGTAATCTTCATAATAATCCACAAGTAAAAATACTCAGTTAGAATAGGATATTTCTATGAGATAAACATACTACATTATAGGCAGTGAGGATTTCTCCACATCCATTTACACCCTACCAGATGCCAGAGAAAGATAGCAGCAGCAAAAGACATTCTTGGGGCCTTGTCTGTCTGAGATTTACTCATCAGGTGTTGCCTCCTGGTAAGCTGACACCTGAACTTCAATTGCCACCTGCTGCTCTTCTAACAGGGCCACCAGCAATTCATATTGACTCCTAAGCCTGACTTAGTGGCAAATACCTCCAGTCCCAGTATTTGGGAAGGTGAGGTCCTGCTCTTCCAGAGAATCCAAGTTCAGTTTTAAGCACCCACATCAGCAGTTTACAACCATCTTTAACTCCAGCTCCAGGAGGGTCTGATGCCTCTAGCCTCTATAGCGCTGGCATTTACAAACCTACATACAACATACTCATACAGAATTTGAGACTTTGTTTCAAACCACAACAAACATATATATATATATATACATACTCACCTAGCAAAAGAGTATTGCAAAAATCAGTGCAGTTTAAGAGCAGCAAGAGTCCTCCTTCCCTTCCTCCCTCTCCTTTCTTTGTCTTTTCTTTCTTTGTTTGTTTCTTTGTTTTGTTTGTTCCTTTCTTTCTTTTTCTCTTTCTTTCGTTCGTTTGTTCGTTCGTTATTTTTATGAGCATTGTTTGTTGTTTAGCCAGCATGAGTCTGTGTGAGGGAGTCAGATCACCTGCAACTGGAGTTATAGACAGTTGTGAGCTGCCATGTGGGTGCTGGGAATTGAACCTGGGTCCTCTGGAAGAGCAGCCAATGTTCTTAACTACTGAGCCAGCTCTCCAGCCCTGAGTTCATTCTTTGTACTGACTTTTTTTTTTTTTTTTTTTAAATAAAAACTTCATTACAAAAGTTGTAATTTATATTGAGCTGTACTACTATGGCTGGGGAAATTTTGTTTTCTGAGTTTCTGACTTGATTTGTGGGGCTGTGATGAGCAATTACATACACATATGAATACATACATAAACATACACAAACACAATATAGGAAAATATCACGATGTATCTTTGGTAAAAAATATTATTTCATGTAATTTTTATTTTTCTTTTATATATGTGTTTACTTGTTGTGACTCAAAAAGCATTTCTTTTTTTTTTTAAACTTTATTTATTTATTTATTTATTTATTTATTTATTTGCCTGGAACTGGAACTACAGACAGTTGTTAGCTGCCATGTGGGTGCTGGGAATCGAACCCGGGTCCTCTGGAAGAGCAGACGGTGCTCTTAACTGCTGAGCCATCTCTCCAGCCCCCTCAAAAAGCATTTCTTATACTGCACTAATTTAACTATTAGATAAACTGACCATTTTCACAAACAAGAAATCAGTTTATCTTTATAAAAATAGCTCCTTTTAGTCTATGCCTTACAACCTGGAACAGTGAACATATTTCTTTTAGATTAGTGAAGTCCTTCTTGAAAACATTGGAGCAGATCATGTTAGAGATGGTGCATTAACATGAATTCTTACTTTCTTGAGAATTTGACTTTTGGTTGTTTTTAAATAGTACTTTATAGATCTAACTTAATTATGGTCCTATGCTTAGAAAACAGTATTACATTTTGCCCACTTGCTGTGTTTGCGCTTGAGCCTGAACTGGCTTTGTTGAATTTGGGGGATTTATTTATTTGTTTATTATTATTTCTTTTTGCTTTTTTGAGATGGGGTTCCTCTGTGTAGTCTTGGAATTTGCTTTGTAGACCAGGCTGTTCTCATATTCACAGATTCACCTGCCTGTCTCCTGAGAGCTGGGATTAAGTGCTGGGATTAAAGGTGTTTGATCAAGTAATATGTGTCCTTTTGTGTCTGGCTTATTTTACTGGACATATTTTCAAGATTCATGCTTGTTGTAGCATTAATTGTGTTTGTGTCTGTGATGTATCATGTGCAGAGGTCAGAAGTTGGTATTGGGTGTTTTTCTCTATCATTATCCACCTTATCTTTTGAGCTAGGGCCTCTAACTGGACCTGAACCTCACTAATTGACTGGACTGGCTGGCCTGAAAATCCCTTAGGTTCTTCTGTCTCCATCTCCATACTAGGCCCAGCAGAACAGTGGTGCTCCTGTTCTGAACCCAAGTCCTGTGCTTCTGCAGCAAGCACTTTTTTGTGTTGAGCCATAACCTCAACCCTTGTTCATTTTTGAATTATCATTAGTGTATAAATATTTGGTTGTTTCTACTTTTCAACATTATGGATCGTATGGTTTTTAATGACCGTGTACAAGTTTTTGTTGAGTATATTCCTAGAAATAGAATTGCTGGCATATATGTTAGAAATGTTAAATTCTTTTTATATAATGAGCACCAGTCCCCTATTATGAGCTCCCTCCTCATTCTTTATTTTCTGGTTGGTATACTCTAAAGCACAGAAACTGTAGATTTTGATAAAGTACAGTTTTCCTATTTTATAGTCTGTGCTATGATTTTACTGCTGTACTTAAAATATTGTTTCACAATCCAGTGTCACAAAGATGTACTGGGCCTCTGTTTTTTTTCCTGAAGATTATATAGAAGTTTAGAATCTTATTATTTTATTATATGTATATGTATATTGTGTTCTTGAGTGTACAAATGTGCACCATATGCTTTCATGGACCTGTAGAGGTCAGAAGAGGCATTGGATCTTTCGGAACTGAAATTACAGGTGATTGTTAGTCACCGTGTGTTTGCTGGGAAAACCCAGGCAAGTGCTCTTAACTACTGAGCCACCTCTTCCCCCAAAAATGGTTGTGTATTCTTGACATCAAATCAACATTGAGTAGTGTTTGTATTTTCCCACATAGAAACAATAATGATAATCTTTCAGTGTCTTCTCTTTTCCTTTTCTCTTTTCTGTTCTGAGTCCAACATGAGTTATTCCCCAAGAAATATATTTTTTGAAATTCAAAACACTACTTGAAGACATTTATGAAGACATTTAAAATGTTTTATTTTGTGTTGGGTGATGGTGGTTCACACCTTTAATCTCAGCCTTTGGGAAGCAGAGACAGGCAGATCTCTTATGAGTTTGAGGCCAGCCTGGTCTACAGAGTGAGTTCCAGAACAGCCAGGGCTACACAAAAAAGCCTTTTCTGAACTTGTCCCAAGAAAAGAAGTGTTTTATTTTGTATTTTTCAAAGAAGTTTATTATATAGGTAGGACATATTTCTATTCTAAAATTTACTCTACTTTCAAGAGCACCCTCTAAGAATGACCATCCATGGGTTGAGGAGATGGATGGATCATTTAGTTAAACTGATTCCTGAGTTTAATTTTCCAACACTCGTATGGAAGGCAGTTATGGTAACCCTGACACTGGGGGAGGGCAGAGATGGGCCAGCCTAGCTGAAATGGCAAATGCCAGGTTCAGTGGGACAAATCCTCTGTCCCTAATATAGATAGCAGTAGAGGAAGACACCTAATCTGTACACACCTTCCAACTTAGAATGACCATTCATTTCTATGTGAGTAGAAACACTGAGCCACCCAAAGTCTTTCAATAAATATATTTATGCATTTGTTACTTTTCTTTATATTACTAGAATACAAGTACTTTGAGGGAATAACACTTATCTTACTCATGCCTGGCTCTTACTATCTTTGGGTTTAGAACACTGCTGCCACTTAATAATATCTGATTCTTCAATGGCTGTTATGTTAATCCCAAGATAAAAGGCCTCTTAGATGCTAGGGACTGTCTTACTTGCTTTGGGGTAATTTTGTTATTGCCCTGGTTTAGAAAGAACAATATGTTTTTGTTTGTTTGTTTCTGTTTGAGATGTATTTTGTTAATGTGTGTTAATTAGCTTTTAGTTGCTTTAGAAATCTGTACAGAAAAAGAAGTAAAATAACAGGCCTAAGACTGCTTTTCTTAGAAAGTTTTGCATTTCAAGTTGGCCATTGACTGGCATATGGAGATTTGCGTTTGGAAGTGCTCCCACTGAGGGGAACCCTGCAGATGCTCAGGTAGGAAGTGCTCCCACTGAGGGGAACCCTGCAGATGCTCAGGTAGGAAGTGCTCCCACTGAGGGGAACCCTGCAGATGCTCAGGTAGCGAAGTGCTCCCACTGAGGGGAACCCTGCAGATGCTCAGGTAGGAAGTGCTCCCACTGAGGGGAACCCTGCAGATGCTCAGGTAGGAAGTGCTCCCACTGAGGGGAACCCTGCAGATGCTCAGGTAGCCAAGTGAACCTGCAAAGTGACTTGTTGGAGTCTGATGCCAGGTGCTTCATTGTCAGCATATTTAAAACACAATAATTTGGGAAAAAATTTCCAGGCAACAGTCATTTTAGTCCAGGTGCACAATAAAGCTTAAAGTCTGACTACCTAGAAACACCTTTACAAAGTACATGTAACCACAAGTGTGGGTTCTATAGCTAAAAGGTCTAGAATCTAGGGTGGTCTCTGATTGATAGCATAGATGTTAGTAGGCTATAAAATGCATGTGACATCTCCACTAAGGTTAGGTTCTTTTAACTCTGGGAGCTCAAGATAATGGTCTAGAGAGGGAGAATCTGGGATAATCATTCTGGGGAATTTGAGTAAGACCTCTATATCAAAAGGTTGGTGAGGTCTGCCTCCACAGATAGCAAAAAGGTTTTCAGGTTGTTAACAATGTCCACTGAATGGAATGCAAGTATTTTGTTTTATCTTCCCATTGAGGAGATACTCCTGTGTGATTAACATTCCTGGTTTCTCTGGATGTCTATGGGTACAAGGACCTTCACAACCCCAACACTCCCTCCATTCCCTAGCTGATAGGAATAGTTTACCATACTTACATTGTTTGTACAAACAGTATAGTTTATGTTAACCATCTCCATCTCCTCTTCTTCTCTTTAGTTCCAGACTAAAACTGCTTACATGACCAGGCTTTTCAATAAAACTTGGAACACTTGTTTAGTCCCAAATAATCACACAAAGGCTTGTAATAACTACAAATTGTTTGGCCTATGGCTCAGGCTCGTTACCAACTAGCTCTTACGAGTTAACCCATTCTTATCAATCCATGTATTGCCATGTGTTCTGTGGCTTTACCTGTGTTTCATTCTTTCCTTCTGCAAGGCAGCCTGCAGTGTCTCCTTGACTCTGCCCTACTCTTTTATCTCAACTTGGATTTCCTGTCTGCCTCTAAGCTTCCTTGCCATAGACCAAAACAGTCTCTTTATTTAAAAATAGCAATAAAGCACATTCACAGTGTGCAGAAAGACATCTCACATCACTTCTCCTTTTCTATCTAATTAAAAAGGAAGGTTTCAATTTCAACATAACAAAATTACATATAGCAAAACAGCTGTCAAGCAAGAATTACAGTTACAACATCTAGTCTATTTGTATTTAGCAAAATTAAAGAAAATATTTTATCATCTACCTTATCCTTGTGAGTCCAAAGTTTCATATCTAATTCACCTTTTATTATAACTAAGGAAAACTATAATTGTAATTATCTAATATTCAACTCTATCAATTATCGCAGCAGGATATATTACCCGAGTAAACAGGAAGTGCACTGCAAGCAAACTCCAAATTCTAGAAATGACAGAGACATCTTGCTACCTGGATATTTCAAAGTTCCTTTGTAACGTTGGGGCATTCATTTTCAACCTAGTGGCCTAGAGTCTCTGGCAGACTTTTTAGTGAAGCAGGAAATTTGAAGGATTGTTCTAGCAGTTTGGAAAGGCTTGTCAGTCACTTTTCTTTGTGTTTTGTAGACTGTCTGGCATTCTCTGTGAAGCAGGAACCTGAAGGACCATCTCGACTTGTTCTGGCAAAGTTCCAGAGGTCACTTTCCTATGGCTCCTGCATGTCCAGTTTATACAGCATGCTTACTGTCAAGCAGTCAAGGCAAGAACAGTCTCTTGCCCAGTGGCCAGCCTTTGCCACAAAGAAAGTAAACTCCATGTGGAGTTTCTTTGATGCCCACCATCCTCTTGGAATAGATTGGTGCTGCCAGGAGCAGACATGTCTCAGTGTCCAGAAAAGTCTTAAGTTCTTAAAAACATTTTAAATGCCATATTCTGTAGGTCTTTGAAGTGTTTGAAGATTACCTATTTAATTGAAATATATCCTTGTATATCTAAAAAACTAACATAAGTTATCATAGATGACTATGATAATCTGTATTTCTTAATTATACATTAACATTTTAAATGTTACATAAACATAATACCTTAAACAAGAGTAGAAATACATATATAGCATAACAAAATTAACTTTAAATTTGTATCAATAAGCCAAAATCCATATCAATGTGAGGTATTTAAAATAAGTAGTTGCTTTTTAAAAGTAGATTCAATAATCTACCTTTTTATCATACCTATATTCCCTTTTATTCTTTAGAAAGAGATTGACTATGATCAATAACCAAACACTCTAAACAAAGATAAACATCCATAACCTATTTTTTGGGGTGGGGTATAGTTTTCTAAACTACTTCCTGCTGATTGGGGGTGCTGGTAATCTTTGAGGGACCTTGTGGCTGGATCAGTAGCCTTGAAGTTGATGTGGATGTTGGATCATCTGGGCCATTTCTTCCCATCAAAGATTTTTCGGGCATCTTCTGTGATTAAACCATAATACCCTGGAAGCAATACATAAGTTCTCATCTTCTGTGGAAACAAAAGCTGAACCTCTTTTTCCAAAGCAACATATCCTTAGACCCAAATTTCAAAGTCAAGATACCTTTAAAATACGTATCTGCTATTGCTGCTGCATAAAACTGTAAGACTTGGAAGGCCAGAGTGGTTTTATTACTGTGCATTCAGAATCTTTTTTTCTTTAGCTTTTGCAGTGGCAACAGTGGGTGTCATTTGTAGTCAGAAGTTTCTGGTCTGGCCTAGCCCCAAGGTCTAGATCCCAATAATCACACAAAGGCTTTTATTAATTACAAACTGTCAGGCTCATTACCAACTAACTCTTACAACTTAACTCACCCCATTCTTACTAATCTAATCTACATATTACCGAGTGGCTCCATGGCTTTACCTATGCCCATTACATCTTGATCTCTGAGCAGCTGCCTGCAGCGTCTCCTTAACGCCCCCCTTCTCCATCATCTCTGCTTGGATTTCCCACCTGCCTCTAAGCTGCCTTGCCATGGGCCAAAACAGCTTCTTTACTAACAGATGGTAACAAGAATAGTCACAGAGTACAGTAAGACATCCCACATCATTTCAGAATTCAGCAGTGCGGGACTAAGTATGTGTGCTACGATGCTACGGAGACTGAAGGAAGTCTGGACCTTGTTTTCTCCAGATTTTGGTTCTTAGCACTTTTCCTCTTGTGAGTCTGGTTTGTGTTATTTTGCTGTGACAAATTACAGCTTTGAATATGACTATGTGCTGAGTTTGTGAATCTCAGGAGTCCCCAGCACAGCATTAAATGCAAGAAAATACTAAAGAGGTATCTTCTGATGATTTAAATTTCCCAGTGTGTTCTTAATTTGAAATTATGGCAATACTCAGCAGGATAACATTTCAATATGTTGCAATGTGGATGTAAAAATATATAAATTAAGGGCTGAGATGTAGCTCTGTAGAGCACTTATCTGGTATGTGCAAGGTCCTAGGTCTATTTTTCAGTATTGTATAAAGAAAAAGAGGGCATAGTGAATACTTTTTTAAAAAGATTATTTTGCAAAATAATTCCTTGGAACATAATGGCCTTCTTTACTTGATTTATTTTAATTGAATTAAAAGTTAAGTTTATAGTAAATTTCTGAGGGACATTTCTATTAAAATAATATGTCCACGGGGCTACAAAAACGGCTCTGGGTTAAGAGCGTTGCTGTTCCTGCAGAGGTCCCATGTTCAGTTCCCGGCACCTACATGGGTGCTTGTACTACAGTTCCAGGGGATATGATGCCTTCTTCTGGCCTCCAGGGGTACCAGGAATGCAGGAAACACAGACATACCCATAAAAAGATAAAAATAAATCTTTCAAAGATGTTCATGGGTTGAGGAGATGACCCAGTTTATAAAATGCTTGCCCTGTGAGCATGAGAGCCTGAGTTTAGATCTTTAGTACTGAGATTTAAAAAACAAATTAAAACTACAACAAAACCACATGGTATAGTAATTCTACTGCTGAGCAGGCAAAGGCAGGTGGCTTCCTGGATTCTGGCTAGCTAGCCTCATCTGAGCTATAGGTTCTGGGACCCTTTTGCAAAAAATACACAAGGTGGACAGTGATCGAAGAATACATACAACAGCAACCTCTGGTGTACATGCACACACAAGAAAGGGAAAAATACACTCTTCATATGTTTTATAACAACTACTATAGTGCTACTCTGAAATCATAGTTCAGTTTGTCCTTAGGCATTTGTGTTCTGGGAAAAGGATATTGTTGCTTCAGTTATTCAGCTATTTGTCCCATGCCTGCAAGGTTTCTGTGCTGTTTATTTTAGATAGTTCATTTTGACACTTAGATAAACAGAAGCCAAGCACATAAGCATACCCAGAATTAGTCCCTGAACTTTGTTCCAGGGCAGAGATAAGGCGCTTAGACTTCTGCAGTGCAGATAAATACATCACAGCTACTGGGGTAAGTTTTGTGAGTCTTGTTTAGACACAGAATGGCAGTGAAACTTGAAAACTCTTGCCATTTGGGTGTGTGTCTCATGCCATTACTTCCTAAATTCAGGCTTAGAGCAGGAACTGTGATTTCAAGACCCCTGGGCTGCTCACTATGTGCCAGGCCAGCCTGGGCTGCATGGTATACTGTCTTTCAGAGAAACTTAAATTCATTCATAGTGAATTTAACAGACAAATGTTCAGAATAGCAATCACCTCTCTCATTTCCACGTTTTGTTCATTTCTACATTTCTTGTCTTGTTAAAACAGGTTTATTTTTATTTGTACTCTCTAAATCTAATTTCTTGTTTATTTCCCAATTTTTATCTACTCATGAATAATCTATTATCAGTAATGTTTTTGTCTCCTAAGTCTTTCTTTTCAGTATATAAACTGGCCATTTCTGAACTCTAAAAAAAGTTTTATAGAATTAATTTGTAAATATTTCTTTATAATTACAGGTTCTTCTCAAATTTTAGACTAAATAAGAATTCCTGTTGATAAACCCAAGGTTGTTTTTGTATCTGTTCAAGTTCTCCTTTGCCTCCTTGTTTTAAATTTTTCCCAGTGATTGAGCAAACTCTATTCTTTGACTTTCCTAAGTTGATACTTTTGTGAATGAACACCTGTTCATTAAGTGTTTTGCCAGTTACTATTAGGCAGCTCATTTCTACATTTCTCTTTGTGTCTACTTTTAGTTATTTGTCAAACTTACCTGTATTTTAATATATAATGGTGGCAAACATGTATTGTTATTTATGTTTGCTCGGTAAAGATAATAAAAAACATCTATATATCATGAAAGAAGGAGAACGTTTAAAATTTGTTTTGTTTTGTTTTTCAAGACAGGGTTTTGCTGTATAGCCCTGGCTGTCCTGGAACTCACTCCAGACGAGGCTGTCCTCAAACCCACGGAGATCAATCCACCTGCCTCTGCCACTCAAGTACTGATATTAAAAGTGTGAACCACCACATCCAGCAAAAACCACCAGGCTCCTTTTTTTTCTTTGTTTTTTTTTAAACTTTATTTATTTATTTATTTGCCTTGGTGTTTGCCTGGGAACTGGAACTACAGACAGTTGTTAGCTGCCATGTGGGTGCTGGGAATCGAACCTGGGTCCTCTGGAAGAGCAGATGGTGCTCTTAACCGCAGAGCCATCTCTCCAGCCCTTTTTTTTTTTTTTAAATAATTAAACTTTATTTATTTATTTGCCTTGGTGTTTGCCTGGAACTGGAACTACAGACAGTTGCTAGCTGCCATGTGGGTGCTGGGAATCGAACCGGGGTCCTCTGGAAGAGCAGATGGTGCTCTTAACCACTGAGCCATCTCTCCAGCCCCACCACCAGGCTCTTAATTCACTTAATTTGATTATCTCAAGTTTTATCTATTTTCTTACAAGTGACAACTTTATTCTTCATGGCTGAAAAAAATTCTCTTTCTGTTTCTGTCACACACACAGAATCAACCTATGTTAGTTTTATATCATAGCTCTTGTGAATGTGCTCCAAAAATATTGATACGCAAATATCCCTGTGATGTGCTGAGTTAGAGTCCTTGGTGTAAATAATCAGTAGTGGTATTGTTGGGCCATAACGTCGATCTACTGTTAGAAATATCCATATGATTTCCATAGTTATTAGATGACTTTACATATCTAGATGCAGTTAAGGGTTTTCGTTTGTCTAATTTTTCATCAGCTTTTGTTTTCTAAACTACGCCCTTTCTGACTCTGGTGAGATATAATTTCAGTGTAGTTTTAATTTGTATTTCTCTAATAGCTAGGAGGTTTAATTTTTTTCATCTGTCTAAGAACTGTAGAATATTATGTGCATAGGATATTTTGACTATTTTCTCTCCTTTTTATATCTCTTGTCCCTTCTTTTGACTCCTTACTCTAGCTACATCCAGCAGTATACTGAGTAAGAGTGGACAGACTGAGCTAGGTGTGTGGCACATCTTTAATCCCAGCACTGGGAAGGCAGAGACCGTTGGAATCCCAGCTAGCCAGGGTTACATAGTGAGATCATGTCTCAGGAAAAAATGGAGAAAGTGGACCCTCCAGGCAGCCAGATGGCTTAGCAGGTGTAGACGCTTGCCTCCAAGCCTGATGACCTGAGTTTGATCCTTACCACCCACATGGTCTCTCAATGTTCGTGACCTCCAAACATACACTCAATTAAAGCAATAAAATAAAGAGTGAAAGTTCTTGTCTTGTTCTTGATTTTAATGAAAATGCTTTGAGTTTGTACTATTTAGTATAATTAATGTTGGCTGTATGTTTGTCATATGTATCTCTTATTGAGTATATTTTTTGTATTGCTAGTCTTTTCAGAGATTTTGTGAAGAGATGTTAGATTTTGTCAAAACTCTTTCTACATCTGTTGATTTCTCTCCTTGAGGCCATTGATGTGATTGTTATAGATACTGACTTACATGTGTTGAATTATCCCTACCTCTCTGCTGTGAAGCCAACTTGATCATGGCTTTTTTTTTTTTTTTTTTTTTTTTTTTTTTTTTTTTTTTTTTTTTTTTTTTTTTTTTTTTTTTTTTTTTTTTTTTTTTTTTTTTTTTTTTTTTTTTTTTTTTTTTTTTTTTTTTTTTTTTTTTTTTTTTTTTTTTTTTTTTTTTTTTTTTTTTTTTTTTTTTTTTTTTTTTTTTTTTTTTTTTTTTTTTTTTT